>JAKSZT010037198.1:5491908-5556513 GCA_026826555.1 Tolypeutes matacus
GAACAGAGTAGGAGAGGGATCCAGGGGGCCTGGGGTTAGGTCTGCATATTTTTCACTATGTGCCTTATTTCCAGCACTCAATGTGGGGATCCCAGGTGTAAAAGGGTGTGAACTGTGAAGGCAGAAAAGGAATTGTGGTGAGAGGAGGATGGAGAGAAGGTAGGGTGAGGAGGAGCAGAGGGGAGGGGAGATGGGGTGGGGAGGGAGATGTAATAGGGAACGAGGAGGGAATGGGAGGGGAGGTGTGGAAATGAGGAGGGGGAGAGGAGAAGGACTTGGGGGGATGAGGAGAGAAAAGGAGGGGGGGATGAAGTGGGAAGTGAGGAGGGAGGTGAAATGGGGGATGAGGAGAGAAATGAAGGTGGGACCAGGGCAAGGAATAGAAGGGAGGAGAGATAGGGTGAACAGGAAGAGGAGGGGATAATGAGGGGATGGAATAGCGTGACATGGAGTTGGGCAAGGAGAACAAGGAGGATGCACACTGGGGGCCCAGAACTCATACTGGTTCCTCAGATCTGGAGACTCTCACTCTCTCACCTCCAGACTTGTGGGGGCCTGGGCAGTGGGTGGCTTTGCTTCTTCCTATTCTAGTTCTTTTTTCTGCCACCTCCAGTCTTGCCTGTGCCAATAGGGAGGCAGAGAGTTTAGTCACTAACCTTTACTTGGCCCCTGCTAATGCTGAAGTGTAGGCTTGGACCTTCAGGGATGCAAGGCTGTGCATCAGGTGTGGGTGGTATGGACTATCATTACTGCTGCCCTCTATCCCATTTGCCCTGGACTTAGGTGTATGTGAGAGGAACTGGGGTGCACAGTACAGCAGAGAAGGTAGGAACACAGTCCTGGAATCACATTGTTGACCTTGCGAGGTTTCTTGCCACATCTGTGCCTCATTTCCTTCCTTCTAAAATGGGCATAAGACGACAGCAGTATCTACCCCATAGGGTGGTGAGGGTTAATTAAGGTTACACAAATAATACACTTAGGGGGAAGCGGCTGTGGCTCAATCAGTAGGGCTCCCGTTTACCGTATGGGAGGCCCCGGGTTCGGTTCCCGGGGCCTCCAGGTGAAGGCAAAGCCCGTCCGCACGGCGTGGTTAGCTGACCCAGCGAGCACAAGCAGCAAGGGGGGGATAAATGAATAAATAAAAAAAATCTTAAAAAAAAAAAAAATTAATACACTTAGTTCTGAGTTTGGCATACAGTTAATGCCCAACAAATGTTAACCATGACTGTGTGTTCATAGATATCTGGGTGTATGAGTTCATCTGTAGGTGTGTGAGTCTGATTATGAGTTATTGGTACTGTATGGGATTTGTGAGTGAGAATGTATCTATAATTATTTTTGTGTGTGGTAATATGCCTGATTCTGTTATTTGCTGTATGTATGTGACTTTGTGTGTCAGTGTACATGTGTGACTAAATGACTAACAGGCCTGGGTCTACATGACAAAAGATGAAAGTGTGGCTGCTGACACATTGACACTGTGTCTGCTCTGTGTGCATGAATCTGTGATCATGTCCGTTCCAAACACCCCCGCTCAGCCTCCCTCCCCGTGGTGACGTCATCACCCTAGGTGTCCCTCATTTCCTCACCCTGAGGGAACCAGAGAACCCGTGGGAAGGGGTGGAGGTGGGTGCCAGTGAGGAGGTGTTCAGACAAGAGCACATGTTCTCTACCAGACCGTATGGAAGGGGGAGCACCCTATCTTGCACACATCCTGAAAGCTCCAGAGGAAGTGCTCCCCGCTCCTAGCCTGTTCTCAGTTCCCTGCCTTGTCACCATGGCAACTGTTGCCAGGGGCTCCCACATTGCTAAGATCTGGGTGTGGGAGGCTGCTAGGCCTTGTTGCCAGTAGAAACAGAGAATGGGGAGTGGGGAGGAAGACCACCCCCACAGCTGTCAGCAGTGGGCCTGGCCTTTGGGCCTCTCCTTTCCCTGAACTGCACCTATGATTTGTATGTGGTAGTACTGGGGTTACGGGGAGGGCAGTTCTAACCGGAAGCTGGAACCAGAATGCTGGGATTCCATTTTCTGAGAAGAAAGGGGGCCCAAGCATGCCCATTACCATTTTTAAAGTTAGTTGGTGCTTAGAAATTAGCGGCTATCTCATTCATTCCTCCATCCCTCATACCTCTGCCCTGGGCAAGATTCCCACTTGAGTTCTTCATTTGCTTGGTGCCCATTATATGATGGTTTCACTGGGTATAGAAATGCTACATTGATCCATTACCATGGATGCAGAGTGACTCCTTTCTGTGGTCAGATTTTGTGTCTCTCTTGAATACATACATCATGCTGACACCCGAGTCCAGACTTCAGTCCCACACTAAATCCCAACTTTGGCCTCAGACTGAGGTGCTGCTTCTGGTCACAGTCCTGAATCAGACAGTTTTCCAAACCCAGCCTACTCCTAGAAATGGAAGAGACTTAATCTTGATATCAGAAACTTGAATTCATATGGAAATTCAGTTTTGAACACTGGCCAGGGATCTAACTCCCTGGGTACTCTCCGTTTCTCCCGGAATGTTCTGAACCTACTCTGACGGCACCACTAAGGCTTTCAAAGGGGTTATTTTCTTACCTTGGATGAGAGGACAGTACTAGATAAAACCAGCAGGGGGCGTGCAACATCGGTTTCTAGAGGAGACGCTTCCACCAGCAGACCTGTGAAGGGGTACCAGGCATACTGAGGTCTTGGATCTCTTCTCTTGGGTTGGGACCCAGAGCTGGAGGCACAAGTGGTCTAGGAGGTGGAACTAAAGAAATTATTATTATTATTATTATTATTATTTTAAGATTTATTATTTTATTTATTTATCCCCCCTTGCTACTTGTGCTTCCTGTGTCCATTTGCTTTTTTTTGCGTTTTTCTGTGTCTGCTTCTCTCCATTTGTTGAGTCATCTTGCTGTGCCTGAGCCGCGAGGGCCGGCTTGCCTGCACCAGGAGACCCCGGGAATCGAACTTGGGGCCTCCCATATGGTAAACGGGAACCCAACCAATTGAGCCACAGCCGCTTCCAGAATTAAAGAAATTAAAGTTCTCCCCCCAGTGATGGCAAAACTTTGGGGTTTGTGGGTCCTTAAAGTTATGGATTAAGTCATGGTCTCCTCCCTCCAGTCCAGCCTGGCTCCATGATAGGCACATATCAGACAGTGCTAATTGTTTACTGGCATCACAGGTCTAGAGGGACTGGACACCTAGTAAGGTATCCAACCCCCACCCAACATTTCTGTCACATGGTTATGCATCTTCACCACCTTCCCTGGTATCCAGTTATCTTTTGCCCTATTGAACAGAAATCTGTTTCTCTACAGTGCCCAGTTTTGGACTTAGCTCTGCCCTTGAGATGACCTTGATCTCCTCTGCCCCATCCCTCATGTCTGCTCCTCTTCAGGATGAACACCTCTCATGCCTCCATCAGTTCTTCGTTTGCCTTGTTTGATTCCAGCCACTACCAGCATGTTTTCCTGGACCTGGATGGGTTTCAGTTTGTGGCCTGGCTCTGATGAACTTTTTCTAGGAGTGCTGGTGCAATGTACAAATGAGCCAACTGCTTCCCTCCCCTGACTCTGAACTTCTTTCCATGTAGACTCAGAGTACATCAATTGTTTTATTGGTAGTCACCTCACTGTTTGCCCATAACGAGTTAAGACCATAAGCTCTTTTCTTCCTGAGGCGCTAAATCACATTTGCCTGTTTGTACCTATCATGATTTTGAAAGGATGCTATATTTATTTTAAAAAGCAAGATACTTGAAATAAAATTTAAAACCGTTTTGGCAATGCCTTTTTAGTTTTATGGCACTCCTCAGGCTTGAAAATCTGCATTTGATGTTTACTTAAAGGTGGGACAAAGAGGGACTGAAAGTGCCCAGCTGGCTTGGCTGTGACTTCAGCACTGTGGACAGAGGCCACTGGAAGTACCCCCAGCTATGACTGGGACTGTGGGTGGGTGGAAGAATAATAACACTTGCATCCTTTAGATGCTGCCAGAAATCCTTGCTGTTCATCCGATGCCTCACAGTATATAAAGCTCTTTCTTTTTACCAAATTTATTCTGTCCTCACTTAACCTGGTAGGAGGCAGACAGGACAGCGACTGTTTGTGAGATTTTTACAGATGAGAAAACAGGTTCAGCAAGGTCAAATTCCAAGCAACCCCTAGAAAAGGGTAGGGTGGGAGAGAGAACACTAGTTCATGTTTAGCAAATTTAGAAGCCAATGTTTCCATTCGGGAAATGAGTTTCCCAAGGGATAATGAGGAAATCACTTTAGTCAAAGCAGGAGGACAGGGTGGATGGAGGTTTGTGTGCAATCGAGGCTCCAGTCAACCCTGGGAGCAAGTGGCAGTTGGTAGGAGAGAACAGTTCTAGGAGGGCCCAAAGTTAAAGCTAGGACCACTGGACTGAGGGTGGGGAAGCCTTGCTCATCATTAGAGTCCACAGAGGCCCAGTGTTTATTCCACAGAGACTCAGCTTCACTGAGCCTGGAGACAAGAAGGGTCCTGTAGGAGGTCACTAAGTGGTTCCTAAAGCCAGTGGCCCTCAGTGTGGGAAAACTTCAGTATGGAAGCCCTGTGAGTGAAGGGGTAAATTATGCAGGCTGAAAGAAGTCCTGAGATGTGACTACAGGCCTGGTTATCTGTGTGTGTGTCCATTCCCAGGAGTGGAGACCACATGGCAGTGGTTCCATTTTAGGTGTACTTTGACAGGCAGCATAATAAAGTGGCTAAGAAAAAGGGCTTTGAAGCCAGATACCTAGTTTCCCCACTTCCTAGCTGTATGAATGTGTGACCCTGAGAAACTTAGCCTGTTCCTCACTTTTCTCATCTGTAATACAAACCTCATAGGGTTGTTTTGAAGACTAATTAGGTGAATTACTTTTTGCAAAGCACTTAGAACTGCCCAGTGCATAGAAGTGCTAAAAAATGTTAGCAGTTATTTGTGTTTTGGAACCCTTGTGGTTTTGGAGGTAGAGCATCTACCTCTGATCCACACCTAGAGATGCTTTCCCACCTACAGGAACCAGCTCTATGCTCACTAGGTGAAAGGAACGAATGAGAATTTCATAGTCCTCTAAATGCTTACACAAGCTTTAGTTGTTCAAACTCTATCATATCACATTAAATCAATTTGGAAAAATGGGGAGGAAACTGAGACCAGGGAGGGTACAGAACTAGAAAACACAGCTAACTAGCTTCCCTATTTCATGGCTCAGCAGAACCGGGAAGAAAGAAGTGTCTAAAATTGGCCATTGGTGGGGAGGGGGATAATACATAGCAGACAGGCTCTGAGGCCTTACCTCTTCATTTTCCAAGAACTCTGGCTCCTCTTCAGTGCCCTCCATTTCCCCTCAATCTTTGGCAGAAACCCCTCCCCCATCACTTGTTTTCTTGGGAAGGTCAGGACTGGGAAAGCTCTAGAAAGCCATATTACATTGAGTCCTTCCTGGGGTCTCCATCTGCCCATCTTTACTCAGACTCAGGATAGGCCAAGGATGGGAGACCATACAGAAACTTGGCAGGTTCCCCAAACAGTAAACAGGAGGCTGAAACAGCATCACAATCTCTTTATTATGATTTCCACTATGCCCAGCCTCTGGGAGCATCAGCTTCTTCTGCAGTACTTGTGAAGGCTGAACCATGGGGAGGAGCATGCAGCTGCAGTAATGGGAAGGCAGGACTTGGGGACATTCCCCTCAGCTTTACCATCAAGTTATTGTCCTCAGAAAAGCATATGGGAAGGGCATGGGGGGCAAGAGAGTTTTGGATCCTCCATTGCTGATCAATTGCTCTTGAAGCCCTGCCTCACAAGCTGTTTTGTGTTGGGAGTGAGACCATAGGCCATCTCTTGATGTCTGGAAGCTAAGCTTGAAGGCCTTCATTTAACCATGGATGTGGAAAGGACTTGCCACCTAATCCTTGATGTTCTCATCTGTGGTCATGCCAATACATTGCTCTACAAAATGGAACAAAACTGGACTTCTTAGTCACTGGCCCAAACCAGTCCTGACACCCTCTCCATCCTCTGTTTCATTGGGGCACATGGCCCAGAAGGAAAAGTGTTGGGATTCTCTGGGCTTTGGCTTTTCCTTAGCACTAGCAGGGTCTTATGGAAATTCTGTGACCTGTTTTCTTTTCCTTTCAAGGTTGCTAATAGCAATAGCATCAGAAAAGCAACAGCAGGGAAAATGCCCAGTTCCTCCTTACTCCAGGGCTGAGCTGTCAGGAACACATACTATGCATTCATACCCCCACCCAAAGAGATGGCTGTCTGAGCTGCAGCCAGATAACTGGGCAAATCCAAACTGATTGGCAAGGAGAAAGCAGCAGCTATTTTATACACTGTAAATAAGGGGACTGAAAGGGGCTGTGATTGCAGGTGCTTCCAGGATGTCCTGAAATCCCTGCATGAAGGTTGCTCTATCTTTTGGTGCCAAGAACATATCTGCCCTTACTTTGCTGGTTTGAAGGGCACATGCTTGCAGGATCACTAGAGCCTGCTACCAGTTTAGTCCTGGCTGAAGCTTCCCATTTGCTTTTGGCTGGTCATGACTAGACTGGGCTCTGCTGGATGGCT
This sequence comes from Tolypeutes matacus, assembly GCA_026826555.1. Taxonomy (NCBI): domain Eukaryota; kingdom Metazoa; phylum Chordata; class Mammalia; order Cingulata; family Chlamyphoridae; genus Tolypeutes; species Tolypeutes matacus. The sequence goes on from JAKSZT010037198.1 coordinate 5,498,486, forward strand.
TCTGCTGAGCTTTCCTCTTGGCTCTAGGGCTTCCTGGCACCACTCTTACTGAAGCTGTGATACCTGCAATGGTTAAGGTTGTGCAGTCTAAGAGACCTGAGGCTCACTCCCCATAGTGGTGCTCTCTTCCCCTCTTCCAGGTAATTTGCTTCTGTGCTTCTCATATTGATGACAGGAATGGTGGAACCTCCAGATTTGGCCAGTCACACAAAAGCCGAAGTGGCATCCCATATGGAGCACCAGGGCCAGAAAGGTCCTGCCAGTCCCAGTCACTTGGGCTAAGGACAGAGAGAGACAGTGCTCATGGCTTCTGCTGTGGCTGTTCTCAAAGGAAAAAGAGCACTTGAGAGTGGGTCAATACCTAGGAGTGAAGGAATTGCTCTATCCCTGGAATACCAAAAGGAGCCATTGCTCAAAAGTTCAGAGCCTGCAGCTGTTTGGGAAGGCTGGTGTCTGGTGTCAGGAAAGGAAGTCAAGAAGCAGATCTGGAGAGGTTACATAGTGACAGCCACTCCCTCAGCTGACCCTCTGTACCTGCTGTTCCACCCCCCGCCCCCCATCTAGCTGCCCCTTTACTTAAATCTGATCCTAGGGAAGAGGACTCCTGGGCATAAAACAGACTGAGGGCAAGTGGTCTTCACAGGAGCATATATGTAACGCAAGCCTCCCTTGGCTGGGGGGTCAGGTAGGTGGTGCTTAGGAAAAGCAGTGGTCTCATTTTGGGGTAGCCAAGAAGAAAAGACTAAACACTTTCTCTTACCCTTATTAGAGCCAGACACTAATTTTTGTACACAGCAGAATTGCAGACAGCCACACAATGGAAGGGCCTGAAGAGGAAAGGGAATGGGCCTCACTAGGGGTAGGAAAGTCTGAACATCTTCATACACACTGCACAGGGACCCCACAGACCAGGACACTGCAAGGGAGGAGATTCTGGATGGTGGGATTGGGTCGGGGCTTCTGCAACCCTAGAATGGGGAAACAATGGAACTTCTCCTTTGGTAAAGAGCCAGATGCCTATGGAGAAAAGGCCAGTTGCTCCTCTGTGCTTTTCTGTTTCATAGGACTCTTGTGGGCTGGGAACTCTATTCTTTGCTAGAGGCAGTGTCCCTTGGGCCCTCTGTAGCAGGGGCGCACCAAGGGAGCTTGCTGTCCTGGAATATGGGAGGAGGGATCCCAAATGGATCTGATCCCTTGGTGGAAGGGCTCTGGGGCCTGATTTTCCAAGTCCTGGGATGCAGCCAGCCTGATCTGGCTTTTTCCACTCACCCATAAAAAGCTAGAGACAGTAGCTCCAGAGAGCTTGATCTGTGCAGATTCAGGTCCCTGTGACTGATGAGGAGGCAGGAGAAAAAAACTGTTCATCTTTTAAAGCCTAGTTTGTCTCTTCTCAAAATGCCTTCTTCATGAGATCAAGAAGCCAAAGGCCTTTAGCATACAGGGTGATTCACCAACAGAGTAAGAGCCCCTGTACTTAATGTGCTTTAATGTTCCCAATGCAAAACCCCAGGCCTGGCTGCTTCTGATGCAGTCCTTGGGCCCAAAAGTCATGTGCTTTATTTTCTGGCTGGACAGAATGGCCCTACCTGCTCATCAGCCCTCGGAATATGGCTGAGGAGTATTTAGGAAAAAAATGTGGGTTCTGAGATATGCAGGGCCATACACATGAACCCAGATCTCTCTTCTGAGTCCAATCGCAGAAGCTTACCACCATGCTTCTACAGGAGGAGACTATAGAGCTCTCTCGCCATGCCCTGTCTATGGCTCTCCCCTTTCCTCTGAGCATCTCAATGCAGGGCTATATGCTCCTTCTTCTGTAAGCATACAATTTAGTAAAAGAAAGTACCTCAAGCAATGGGGATATGTTAGCTTCTGCATGACCGAGCTCAACCCCCTCTCCAATAACTCCTGGTGGTCAGATCTGGGGACACTGAAGTTGACAGGTTGTAAACAGAAACCCAGAACATGGACCACAGGGCCAGGGCTGACCCATTACATACCCTGACTTGAGAACTTGACAAGAAACTAGGAAGGGGAGCTGGGGCATGGAGACCAGGCTTCATGCCTTTGTGGCAGTCTCTGCTTGCCCCAAAGTCCTCCCATGCCAGGCCCAGGCTCTGGCCTGGTGGGAAGGACATGCAGTGAGCTGTGATGAGCAGCAGCAACTCAGGCCATGTCTCAGTGATGGAAGAAGGGAAAACCTCCTTCTTCTGTGAGGCTTTGCTGGGCCTTTCTTTGCTTGGGAGAGTTCAGACGCAAATTCTCTTCTTAGCTTCAGCCTCCTATCCTCATTGTCAGGATGGTTGAAAGGAATGTCCTTGCTCAGGGCTTCTGTGGAGCTGCTCTTGGACTGTGGAAGAGGCTTGTTCTGGACTCCACACAATGATACATGGTAAGCGCTTTTTGAGGTCTAAGGTTGAGTTGAGCTGGAGTGGATGGAAGGACATGAGCCCTCTTCTTGCCTCATCCACCCAGACCTTGTCCTCACTGAAGTTCAGGCTTTGGGTCTCTGTGGCAGCATCTAACATGGAGGGCTGTATTGCCTACCAGTATACCTGCTCCAATAAGGGTCTTTTGGGCTCTGGCCTAGGAGCCTTATCTGCAAAAGAGGGGTGGGGAGAGCTCTTCCTGGCATTTGACTATTACACTAAAAACTTTTGAACTTGGCCGACCTGGCTGAAAGTTTCCTAGAATTCCTTGTTGCTGGGAGAAGCTGCCTCCTCCTTTTCTAATCAGTACTCCAAAGGCTAGCTGCCTTCTCTGTCACCAGGAATTAGAATTGAAGTAAGTTGCGGGCTGAACTGCAGTGATGGTTTTCAACAATTTTCAAAATCCAACACACCTGAGAGTTGTAATGTACACCTATAGTGGCTCACCACAAAAGGAATTTTCAGTGGGGGTACAATGAGTATGTCAACATCTCTAGCGGGGTAGATGAGTCTGATATGCCTCCTTATTAAGAATCACTTGGCCAGAGATATAGCTATTAGAAATCAGAACTGGCCAACAGAAGAGGAGAGTAGAAACCCCCTCATTTATATCATGGGCTTCACAAAGGGCCTTTGGTCCTTTTCAAACAAAAAGAACTAGGTGGCTGAAGGTATTTACAGGGAGGAGTATGTGTGTGCGCGCGCGTGCGTGTGCACATATATACATGTGGTGGTAGGTCCAGTCTGTGATGCCAGCTATGATGTGAGGGCAGAGGATGGATCCCTCAAGGCCTGTGGCCCAGGAGCAGATGCTGCCACAGCTCTTAGGGCTACTCCCTGTGGCAATGCATTTACTGCCTCTATCGTGAGGGGAATGGGTGACTTTGGTGCCATAAAGCTTAGTAACATATTAAGATGCTGGCAGTCTCAGTGCCAGGAGTTGGTGGAGGAAAGGGAGAAAGGAAAGGAGGGGAGAAAACACTGCTGTCCCCAAGCTGAGTTTCTCTGCTCTGTGCTATCCTGGGGGTTTCAGGTGAATGGCTGAGCTGTTGGGACGAGCAGCCAAGATGTAGATGACATTCTCTCGCAGGAAGGTGGGCCATTCCACAAATCTGAAGTGGAAGCAAAGAACAGAGATTTGTGAGACTGGTTGCAGAACCTTAAAGCTCATGAGGCCTAATCCCATTTGCAACATGGTTTAGGCTGGGCAGAGTTCAGGGTAGTGCTTGCTCATGTCTGAGATGGCCATGGCTGGCTTTGCTACAAGTCTACAGGCCAGCTGGTGGCCTGAGGGATCTGGGGTCAAATGTGCACGCTTGGGGCCTGGTTTCTGGAGTGAGTGCGGGATATTTGAGGGCTGGCAGTGGGAAATGTTCTTTTTTACTTGTCTGTGTATATTGGGAAGGGCCAGGGGGTGCAGATAGCCAGGTGAGGAGGTCCCACTCACCTGGACTCCTGCTCTGTGGGTAGCAGGGCCTTGTCCTGGCTCTTGCTGCTGCTGCTGCTGGCCGGGCTGCTATCTGCTATGGGACCCACGTGGCTGATGCTGTTGGGCACAAAGACATGTGGTTAGGAATGGGAGAGTGGCAAGCCTGGCTCCTCCAAACCTTGTTGAACCCATGGCTCTGGTTGTGCATGTCCAGGCTTTTCCAACAGAGTTTGGAGAACTGACTGTCCTATGCCTTGGCCAATAGGAATTACTGTCCTCTGTCTAATATACAAGAGGACCCTCTCTTGATTGTTGGCAGAAGAGGGGAGGTGACTTTTATTCAAAGGATCATTTGGCATGGAAAATGGAGGAGGGTAGGGCAAGTGGGGGCAGGGACTGGCAGGAGCAGACCTGATGCTGCAGGAAGGTGCCTGGGAGAGGCGTTTGCAGAACCAGGAGTGCCGGGCATGGTGGCACTCTGCCTCACTGATAGTGTTCCCACTGCCCTGGGCCAGGAAGATGGCTCGAGCTCGTTCCCGCTCCTTGACTGTCAGAAGCCTCAACAGAGAGTTCTGGGGAAGAAGAGATAAGTTAAGGTCTAGGAAGTGAAAATATTTTGTAAATTGTCAAGCCATAGAGAATCCTATCTCTATGATTGCCTTTGCTACCATAAATGGGGCCTCCCTTTGAAATTGCCCAGAGCCTTTCACCAATATTTTCAGGGGGGTCCAGTACAAATCACTCTTCCTTGGCCAGTTTCTCCAGTCAGGGCACTGGATCACTTGTCACTGGATAGAACTTGAGTCCATTCCTGGTATTGGCCCCAATGCTACCCTAACCTGCCTGGCATGCTTCCCAGGTCTGTCACCCAGCATCCCATTGCCACCCACTGCAGCTGGCCCTTACTTGGGGACGCAATTGCTGCAGAAGTAGGAGGGACTCATGGTACAAAAAGTCCAGCCACTCTATGTGGCCTCGATGTTCAGGATCCAGGGCTGCAAACTGGCGGGCTGCCTGCTCCTCTTGCTCCTCACTCAGGGCCTTGCCACTGTCTCCCCGCTTTGCTGCTTGGTGTCGGTAGCGTAGGAAGTCCTCCAGCATCAGAGAGCAATCTGTGGGGAGGCACCCCATGCTGGTTATGCCCACCCTTTTCTTAGCCCCCGAGGCATCTCCACTCACCTCCAGGGAACCCTCTAGTGCCCCCATATCCATGACTCTTGTCAAGTCTCTGTCTCCCAGTCAGGGTAACTCTGGCTGTTGCTAGGTGTGGGTGCCTCTGTTGGCCGACAACTTGGGAACAGGGACCCATTTATCCTCTACCCTCCAAGTTCCAGACTATTCCTTTCATGGCTCATTCTAAAAAGAATGAAGGACAAATCTGCCCAGTCCCTCTCCCATCATAGCAGTACCCTCCAGCCTCACCAGGGATGACTTTACACTGCTGAAATGTCTCCATGAGGCTGTACATTTCCTCCTCAGTGAGCAGTAAGTTGAGGTTGTCCTGAGAAAAAGGAAGAGCCGAGTCAGTGGCCATGTAGCCTAGTAGGAGAGGAAGGACAAGGATCAAGAGGGATGGAAATACAACTGGAAGGCAATTCTGAGATAATCTCATGCCAATATCTCAATCATACTCTTGATTCACAATCAAGGAAATTGAGGCCACAGAGAAGGGAAAGGACTTGCTCAGAGTTGCCCAGCCCAGAGCCCAGATATTTTGGCTCCAGCCCTGAATCTCCTTTACTAAAATAGTGGTTTTCAAAGTATCCTCTGAGATCCCCTAGAGATTCCTTGAAAGTGTCTTAGGAAGCTGCTGTAAGGGAACAGGGGGCTAGTGAGTGAGCAGGGTTGTGAACCCCATTCTCCACAACCTGAGCATTTTTATCCATTTTATGTATTTGGCTTCTGCGTCAGATTGTGATCAAAGAGTTTTTAGTTAAAAACAACAACAACAACAACAACAACAAACAGTTTAATTCTAGCTCTGCTCCTAATTGGTTGTAGCACTTTAAATAACTCCAGAATGGGTTTTCAAAGAGATGCCATCATGACAAAGTTCCTAAAGCCAAATGAGTATTTTGTGGCACTATAGAAATTTTAATTCCAAAAGAGCACTGATACATTATTTTGTTAAGATTACTACAAAGTCTTTACACTCTCAAAGATTCTTTCTGGTAAATGGTTAATTTTTTCCTAAAAATACCAGCAACGAGCAAAAACAGATGTTTCCTAAGCATTCGTTTGTGAATTTCATAAATAACTCAAGTAATTCTTTTAATAAACACTTATTAAGAACCTAGTATATGCTGGGCACCACACTCATGTTTAATAATTGCAAGAAGTTCAGTGTGGCTGATGTGTAGCATGTTTGTGGGTGTGTGGAGAGGGATGATAAAAGATAAAGAGAGGTAGACAGAAATCTGTTTGTAAAGGGCCTCAAAGGCCCTTTTGTGAACCCCTCAAATTGGGCCTTTATTTTGAGGGCAAAAGGGAGTCACCAAAGGGTTTTGAAGTGTAGAATGCCATAGTCAGATTGTTAGCTGCTGTGTGGAGAATGGATTAGAGGGGCAAAGCCTGGAGGCATGGAGAGCAGTTAGGTGGCTGTGGCAATAGAACAGGAAAGAAAAGATAAGTCGCTAAACCAAGATATGGGAATGGAAAAGAGGGGAGAAAATTGAGCAATACTAGGGGAGAGAATCAATATTATCTATTGACTTACTGGATGTGAGGGATGAGGGAGAGAAATGAGTTGGGACTGGCAACTGGGGGGATGATCAGAGAGAAGGAATGAGGAAGAGCAGGTTTTGAGAGAAAGATGAGTTCATTTTGGGGCAGTTTGGGTGTGAGGTTCCTGTGAGACATCAAGATGGACAAGTCCAAGAGACAAGAAATATAGGTCTGTAGATTTTAGAGTTGTTAGTGTTTAAATGGTAGCTGAACCTACTGGAGTGGATGAAGTCATCCAGAGAGAGAGAGTATACAGTGATAAAGAAGAGTGTTTGCAATAAAACCTTGGGAAGCATTAGTATTTGGGACTAGGACAGAAACTAACAAAAGGCATTGAGAAAGAATGGTCAGAGAAAAAGGCAGGAGGACAATTAGTAGAGAAGAAGGTTTCACAATGGACAGGGCAATGTTAACAGTGATTACACAAGGGATTTTACTGATTGCCTTCTCTAATTTCCACATTTTGTGTAGTAATTCTCACAATAAGAATATTCAAACTCTAAAAAAAGAGGGGGGACAAGGAAGTGCCAAATACCTCAGAGAGGTCAAGTAACAAGATGCCTGAGAAAAGTCATTGGATTGGATGATTAGGAAGCCACTGGTGATCTCAGAAGACCCAGTTCAGCAGAATAATGGATGCAGAAGCAGGATCATAGTAAACTGAGGAGCCTCAGGGAAATAAGAAAGTTCTTAGAGATTAGCCTTTCCCTGGCTGTGAAGGGAAGGAAAGGGGAGGAGTTTATAAGAAGCCTCTTTAAAAAGCCTTGTGGTGAGTGGTGGTAATTATGGTAGGATTGTGAAAGAAAGTTGGGAAGGAAGCAGTGCATTCCTGGAGGTTTAGGAAGGAGACACTTTCAACCCAGTTCCACACCAGCAGAACATCTCAAAGCAGAGTGGTTGTAAGTGAAAAGGCTGCATTCTGAAGGGTGGTAACTGGTACTAGAAATCGTCTGTACGGCAGAGTCTGCTCTTGCATACTTCAGCTGGGGAAAAAGTGTGTAAATGGTAGAAATACATCATCTTATGGACAAACCATAGAGAGAGAGTTACTTGTTAGTAAGTGGCACATCTTTTGCCCACTTCTAGGGAGTACGAAGAAGAGGGGGGTCAGCAGATTCTCCTTACTTTGAAATAAGTGATACTGAAGATATCTGCAGGACAACAGATGGATAAGGCAAGACTGTGAACTCTATTCAGGTGGGGTGACAGATGGGCACGAATCTGGCTTTCAGTGAAAACCTTAGCCTCTGTCCTTCATGAAAAGTTGGAAGGCATTTATATATAATTTGCAAAGTTCTGAATCAATAAAGCTTTCTTATTTAATGCACATTTTAGAGATGAAAAACAATGTTCTTTAGAGTCAACTGGTAGGCCAAGCCAGGATCTCAGGACTAAGAAGTTTTCCTGTGATAGAATCTATCTATTTTGGAAGCAAGCTGGGAAGATTTCAGGTTTGTTTTCTTAGATGAAAACAATGAATGACAATTCAGAGAAAGCATTACTCCATGCAGAATTACTTTTGAGTAATTGGGCTTCATTCTATCCATTCAATCCTCTAGCTCAGAGGTTCTCAACCAGGGATGATTTTGTCTCCTGGGACATATTTGGTAATGTCTGGAGATATTTTTGGTTGTTACAACTGGGGGGTGGGGTGCTACTGGCATCTAGCAGGTAGAGGCAATTGTATACAATTCCCACAACAAAGAATTATCTGGCCCAAAATGTCAATAGTGCTGAGGTTTCCTGTCCTAGTTCTAGGAGCTTTGTATCTACTATTAAAAAAACTCTTTAGGCCAAGTTTCAACACATGTGTTTCAAGACTGGGCTCCAGGAAAAGTGCCAAGTCCCCTGCTGAGCAGCAGCCTCCTCCCCCCCCCCCTCCCCCGTCCTTGCAGCCCAGGCTCACACAGTAGTGGCAGCTCCAGCCTGTTTCCGTGTGGGCCATCTCGGTCACTTCCACCGCACTGTCTCCCTGGATATAGCCCATGCGGCGCAGGCAGCCATCATGGAAAACTCTGGTGCAGACCCTGCATGGGAAGAGGCTCTCAGCGGTCCATACCTCACAGACATCACACATCTCATCGTTGACAACCTGGAGAAAAGATGGCAGGGGTGAATGGGCATGTGTAAGCACAGGCAGCAGGATCCTATGGCCACCAAGCATAGTGCTTCCCACAAGCATGCATGAGGCTGAGTCTCACTGGAGCAGCCTAGAAGAACAGCTTCTACTGAGCCAGTATTAAAGCAACAGAGCTTTATCTCTAGAGGATGAGAACCAGGAGGCTTTTCTGGCTGCTCAGGCTTTTGTGACCATGTTTCTAAACAGGGTTGCAATTGGCATTTTGGAAAGAACAATTCTTTGTTGTGAGGGATTGTCCCAGGCATTGCAGGGCATTTACCATCCCTGGTTTTCCTGGCACCAAACACCAGGAGCAACCCCCAATCTGTGATCTCCCCAAATTATCCCCTCCCAAATATCCAAATGCTCCCAACAGGAGATGGTACTCTCCATGGTTGAGAACCCTTGGGTGGGAGGGTTGGCAGAAGACCTGCCATGTCATTTCTCATCACCCACTGCCCCAAGCCTTTCACTAAGACTAACTCAGGATGTAACTAATGTTTTTATTTTTGTGGAAGAAATTCAATGACTATTCTGGACTCAGCTCAGTCATTCTGATTCTGAGTCTCACTTCAACTATTCCCAGGTCTTTCTGTCCTGTTCCCCAATCCCCAGAAGGTCAAAGACTTGAGGACCCTGCCCTATTTGGGCACTCACAGGCTCTCTGGGATCCAAGGGGATATCTGGAGGCTTGTCATCATCCAGCTTCCGGGTGGGGCGGATGAAGGCAGGGGGTGTGAAACGATTGGTCTGGTCAAATTCCTCAGGCTCCACGCCACGCCCATCTCGGAGCCGCTCCCAGGCTGCACGATTGACACTGCTCTCCTCCTGGAGCACTGAGGTGCCTGCCTCTGTTTCTTTCTCCTCCTGCACTTCTTGGATAGAGCCCTCTCCGGTGCCACAGAGGGACCCAGGTGCTTCACCTGAGCGTCTGATGGAAGGCCTGTCCCGCAGCCCATCCTTGAATGCCGACACAGCCAGGCTCACCTTCTGCACCTGTTCCACCGTCTGCCGCTTGGACATCAAGACCCCCATGACTCTGTGTACCAAAAGCAGAAGGGCACAGGCTCAGCCAATGGCTGAGCGTGTCAGACCAATAAGTATCAACCATTCACGTAAGCGGCAAGTGCTATTAAATTGTTTTTCCCTCTTCTGGAACCCAGTAGCTTGGTAGAATGGAGAGAGCCCTTGTTAAGGAGTCAGAAGACTTTGGTTCTAGTTCTTACTGGCCCTGTGACTTTGGTTTTCCCATTTATGAAATGAGGGCCGTCTTTCCAGCCTACTTCACAGGGCTGTCATGAGAATAATTTATATAATGGGCTTAAATTAACAATGCTTTAGTAAACTGTAAAGGCCTCTACAAATGTGAAAGAGTATCTCTGTCTTCGTTCCTAAAGCCATTTAGACTACGGGGCCCAAGCCTCTGTTACTTTTCAATAGAGACTTTGGAGCCCAATGCTTAAGCAAGCTTGCAGTAGCACATTTCAGCCCCTCTGATTGAAGGAAAGCTCCTCTAACAAGTGCTGTGAACAATCCATCCAGAGACAATCCTCATTAAATGCCTACTTTTTAAGTCAGAGTGAATGAACTCCTACTTTTTTAGAGGACTCCTGAATTACATAGTCAGGAAGCTCTGCCATCCCTGCTCATGTGGTAAGGGTCACAAACACTCCTTTACCCCTCTAATTAGTAGCGATGTCTCTTTGTGGGTCTGTTTGTCTGTCACAGATAACTGGCCTATCATGAGTTCTGAGTACTTCCCATACTTCTAAGGCTTCACTAATGTTATTCCCACATTTTTTGCTTTGATTTTTGGAACTGTTTAAGAAAGCTCATATCTTTTGCAGGTTAAAAAGTAACATAATACCTGCCCTTCCTCTGCAGTACAAGGGTGCATCATTGGAAAGTGCGGGCATGACAAAGCACATTGTAAAGCTGATCTGCTAGCCTAGCCTACAGGGCCTTAGTGGAAGTCAGTTGGGAGATGCTTGTTCTGAGTAAAGTGGAGCAGAGAGTCCAATTTTGCCTTACCCTCAAGCCATTCTAATCAAGGTTTATTGAATAGTACTATGTGCAAGTCACTAACTACTCATAAGAGAACAGAAAGCAGGAAGGACAGAGCCTCAACACTCAAGCTGCTTAATATCAGAATTCAAAGAAGAGTCAGATAAAGTGCTGGGAGTGCCTAAAGGAAGGTGAGACCACACTCCTGAGAGTCAAATTGGACCTTGAAGGATGGGTAAGAAGTTTTCCTCAGTTTGTTGGGGCGAAAGGTGACAGTGGGTAGGAGAGGTAGGGCCAATTAGGTTACTATAATAGTCTAGGCAAGAGGTAGGCTTCAAATAAATTGGTGGCAGTGGGAATGATACTGACTGGGTGTATTGATACCATGGAAATAGAATTAGAGAAATTTAGGAATAAATTGATAACTGATTGGATCAAGGGTAAAGGGAGAGAGGGCTGTTCTAAATTGACTAAACTAGAAGAATGGCAGTGCTATTTATAGAAATGGGGAAATGAGGAAAAGGGACAATTAAATTGGATTTTGTACGTATTTTTTTTTAAATTAATTAATTAATTAATTAATTTATTTATTTATCCCCCCCTTGCTGCTTGTGCTCGCTGGGTCAGCCAACCACGCCGTGCGGGCAGGCTTGCCTTCACCAGGAGGCCCCAGGAACCGAACCCGGGGCCTCCCATATGGTAAACGGGAGCCCTACTGATTGAGCCACAGCCGCTTCCCTGTACGTATTGAATTAAAGATGCTCTGGGACATTTAGGTGTCATGTTATCCCCTGCTTAAAACTTTTCTATGGCTTCCTACAGCAATCAGGATAAAGCCCCTCAAATCAACCTCTTCACCATGGCCTATAAGGCCTTGAATTGCCTGGCTCAGCCTGGCTCCCTTCTTCACTCTGTGTTCTAGCCATACTGGCCTTCTTGCAGACTATTTGCCATGCTCCCTCTCTTTTTGGGACTTTCAACATTCCTCCCCACCTGATTAGTGCCTCATCTGTCAGAGGTCAGCTCAAGTATCACTTCCTCAGAGAAGTCACTGCTGACTCCCCAGGCCAGGTCGAGCACTCACAGCACCATGCTTTTCTGGCTTAAAGCACTAATGTCAGTACATATGCAATAGTATGGTTTTCTGATAAATGCCAGTTTCTTTTACTAGACTGTTTCTGCCCAGCATGGTATCTATCTCTAATGTCAGCAATGTGCCTGACACAGAACAGATGCTTAATAAATATTTTCCAATTAGTTAATTAAGTGTGGAGAAGACTCTTTGCTTTCTTACAAAGCCTTAATACACATATTATCTGATGACAGCCCAAATCTTCTTTCCTCTTCTTTACTTGGTGAAAACACCAACCAAGAATGTCTATTTCTGACATATCTTCTGGGGTCAGAAACACCTCTTATATGCTCCATAGTGGTACAAATTTGCACCCTCCCACCTCATCTCTTTGTTTGTAAAATTAAAATATATGCCTAAGGTATATTTACTTTGAATAATTTTACAGGGAGGTGGTAGAGGGGACTAAGGAAAGTTTTTTTTTTTTTTTTTTAAAGATTTTATTTATTTATTCATTTATCCCCCCCTTGCTGCTTGTGCTCGCTGGGTCAGCTAACCACGCCATCGTGCGGGCGGGCTTTGCCTTCACCAGGAGGCCCCGGGAACCGAACCCGGGGCCTCCCATATGGTAAACGGGAGCCCTACTGATTGAGCCACAGCCGCTTCCCTAAGGAAAGTTTTATAAGGCAAATTTAGAAAATCATTTAAGGTTTCATGACTCAGTAGGCAATTAATAATTTGTGTTTAAAAAAACTCCTTTTTTTTTTCCCGGTTGGAAACAAATATCAGACAACAGAGAAATGGTTAAATTATGGTACAATGGAGGACTAAACAACATGAAAAACTTTGGGGTAGAGCTATATTTATTGATGTGGAAAGATAATCAAAGTATATGAGCATATAATGAAAAGAGTAGGTTACAAAAATGTTTATGTTTTCATTATTTTAAGAAAGAACTGTGTGTGTTTTTTGTTTTTTTGTTAATTTGTATGTCCCAATTTTCCTACATTGCACATTAATTATATAATAAGATCCCAGGGCTGACATCTAGTGACTTGTTTTAGTTCTGGACCTGTTGTTCTTTGACCCAGAATATGTTGCTTTACTGCTTTGGGCTTCAGTTTCTGTATCTGTTAATGAGTTTGTTTGGGAGCATATAAATGTTTGGAATGCTCATGTTATCTTTCAAATTCTTTTAAAGTCCATGTGACCTAATGAGGGTATCCAGCCCTGGGAGGGAAAGGGAAGGAAAGAGAGTGTGTGTGTGAAACCTTTGGCTGAGGCTGTTGACCCAGGAGGTTCTTGAAGTGCAAGGCTGGACCTACAGCACCCACAACCTGCTCGGATACAGTTAGGTGGGAAAGCAAGCTTCCCACTTACAGTGAGAGGAACAGACATGCCAACAGGGAAAATGCAAAACTGACAAGCTTTCCCTGCATACCCTATGACCAGTGACGATTCCTAGGCCCACAGAGTTTTCTTCAGAAATCTTTTATGGTATGTTTTTCAAAATTTTTTACTGTAACCCATAGTAAGAAATATAATTTATGTCGTGATCCTGTTTACACATATCTGTGTTTACAAACAGTTTTGTGGAACAATCCTATATTTGCTACATGTGATACTCCCTAGTATTTCTTTATATAGCATATCCTCTCTATCCTATTTCCTTAGAGCAATCCTGATAGCAACTTTCTCAAACGATTTTATGACCTACTAATAGATCTGGACCTGTAATTTGAAAAACAGCCTTAGGAGCATTTAATATTTTTGATTGAAGTACTACACTTTTTTCTTTTGATTTAAAGATGGTCATCTCTAAGAGATAAGGTGTATAAGGTAAGCTTTGCCCTTGACTGGAGTGATGCAAGATGAATAGTTTTCTCAAGCTTGCCCTGAGAGTCTGTGTGGTTGGAAGGTCTAGCAGAAATGGACAGCTACTAATATACCTCTGACTGAAGAAAAACCCTACTCTATACAAGAAGTGTTGACCTGCAGTCACATGAAAAAGAATATTCATTGGAGCACTGTGGTGCCAAAACGGTGGAAACTGAAAAACTTGTGATATTCGTGCTATAAAATAGAGAGAAAGCAATCTGCTTGAATACAACAGAACACAAAGACTAGAACAATGCTTTTCAAAATGGTGAATTGGCTAGATCCTGGGGGTGGGGATGGGGTGGGGTGAGGTGGGAGGTATATATCAGAAACTCCAGGAGGAGGGGGAGAAATGAGTGGCATGAAAATGCATATCAGTTATAATTGTGTTTGAAAAACAAATATTAAAAACTATCACCTTTTTGTTTTGTTTACAAAACAGCAGAGCTTGACCTCGTCTTGATTCCTGGGTATACACAGAAGGTATTAACTCTTCAAATATTGAGGGCAGTCCCCTCTCAGAAGTTATATCAGAACTTTTAGGGAGGAGTCATAAGACTTTTACATTTTTCAGAAAGAGGGCATGGGTTGGAAAAAAAGTTGAGAAACATTTATTTGGAGACCTGGAGTAAACACAGGATTCCATTTCTCAAGAATGATTCATTGGAGGAAAATCCAATGCATGTGGTTTGTATTGGCTTTTTCAGATGACATAATAAAAGTTATTGAACAAGGTCCATCCAATTAGGAGGGCTGCTCTGTAAGTGGACTGACTCATTAATAGTGCATCAGTAATCTAACCACAGGCACCTCCCAACACATTGTAGTCCTGCTACAATCCATTATTCTCAGTAAGGATAAAAGAATCACTTTAAGCTATCTCAATTGTTAATGAGTTCACTGCAGTGGTTTTAGGGAGTTTGTCTTTAAAGAAATTTCGATGAAGAGTGAAGCTGACATCTACCAGTAAGAGAAATATAAAAACCCCAAAACCCACATTACAGCCCTGACCACAGGCTCTGGGAGCACTTCTGTTTCTTTCATCTGTGACAGCTCAATTTTCTAGACCCTTTATGCATCAAACTCCAAACAAGACCCCAAGTCATTTTTAATTGAAGTGGTTTTGATTTTGAGAGTAAACTGTGAGGATGCAATAGAACTAAGCTTCACAAATGAGCTAAAGCCCTTAATGCTTAATGGCGGAGAGTATCAAACCTGCATACAAAAAGAGACCTTGATTGAAAGTGAGTGTGCTCAAATATCCATGATGTGCCCTGGGATGACTGAAAAATTAAGAAAATCAGCTCTAATTTCCCAGAGAAACAAGTGGTAGTGATTAGCAATGGGTGAAAACAATTGTCTGATGAGAAAAACCTGGCCTCCCTTGTGCTGGGAGAAGTCCTACAAGGAAGAGTAAGTTAAAAGGAAATCAAGTTGCAAAGACCCCCAAATTATATATAATGATTACTTCTTTGGCCAGTGGGTGGAATTGGGGTTTTCTGTTCTCTTCAGAAATTGGGGTTTTCTGAAAAGGGGGATAAAAAGACCCTGATCCAAGGATGACATGACTGTCAAGAGAATTTATGGTATCTAAAGAAGGCTTGGGGGAGGCGGCTGTGGCTCAATCAGTGGGGCTCCCGTTTGCCATATGGGAGGCCCCAGGTTCGGTTCCCGGGGCCTCCTGGTGGGGGCGGGGGGGGGGGGAGATAGATGAATAAATGAATAAAATCTTAAAATAAATAAATAAATAAATAAAGAAGGCTTGGAGGCATGGATTTGGCTCAAATGGTTGGGCGTCCGTCACCCATATGGAGGGACCTGGGTTCGATCCCCAGGACCTCCCGGTAAAAATATAAAAAAATAAAATAAAATAAAAAATAAAGAAGGCTTGGGGAAAAAAAAAAACCTCAATAGGAGGGGCAGGGACAGATGGTGGTAAATCACAGTGGAACAAGAGGACATAATAGAGCCATCTAACTATATGAACTGGAGGAAATGAAAACAGGGCAACCAGAATCTTTCTTTGGGCCTAGAGAAGGCTGTCTAGTTGTGTTTGTTAAGCAATAAGACATATGTGGGCAGCCTGGAATGTGTGTGCAAGACACACCCATACCCTGCAGAGCACCTGCTTATAATGCAGTGGGATAAGGGCAAAGTGGTGGGGGTAAAAGGAGTAAGGGGGGGGGTTGCTCCACAGTAGTAGCTGGAAGGGAAATAAGGAACTGGAAGGCAGCTGGGGAGCTTTTCTTCCCAAGCTCTCTCCACAAAGATTCTTAGCTGTGGAGAACCTGATGAGCATCCCTCCTAATAGGCTGGAGTCTCATCTTGCATATTAAATGTAAAGCACATTTACTGACTTTTGTTTGATTCTTGATATAGGAATGGCAGCTGTTTGGAAAAGGCTCGAACGCAATTAAAAGTGATCTCCTGGAAGACAGGAAGGCTTTGCTAGGCAGGAACAAAGCAAAGAAAACCTCTGAGAGGGAGGGGAGCACAGAAAAACAAAGAGAGTGCGCTGAGGAGGTGGAAAAAAGGAAGCCTCAGTTTTTCACTGAAATTAGGAGAGAGGAAAATTTGAGACAATTTCAACTGCCTTCCATAGAGCATGTGTTCTGAATGAATGTTGCAGAGATGACTGGACAAGATGAAAAGTTTATCTGCATTGGTACCCTTTCATTTCCTCAAAATGGATCCGAGGGACTAATCAGACCAAATCTGCAGAACTCATCTCTAGATAGTAAGCGGTGGCCAGCTCATCACATCCACTCTGCTCCCCCAGAGGCGGAACCATGGTGAGTCAGGGCTAGGAGGGATGAGAATAGGTAACCCACACAGGAGCTATCAGTGATTTCTCTGACCACAGAATTTTGGATTTTAGTCAGTTTCCACAACAATAATGATAAGAAAAGAGACCAACATTACCAAAGTCAACAGTTCCCTCCACGTATGCTATGGGCTGTGGCACTGTGGCCTGACCCCCAGGACAACAGCAGCCTTAAAGGCATAAGCGGGAAACTCCTCTGTCCTGGATTTGAGCTGGAGAAATTTTCCATGAGTACCATCTGTATATAAGGGTGGAAAGTTTAAGGATTGTCGGCAATTGACTCCTGGAAGCATTTGCCTCAAGGATTGTCTTGGAGCCTCAGGACATAGGAGGTGACCATCCACAAGGGTTTGGGAAACCAACAGAACCAAGGACTAAAAGAGCACACACCCTAAGCTCAAAGTGCATATCAACACCAACCCTGAAACCCAAGTAAACACCATCAAAAATAGTCCTCTTGCCGGGCGGGTATAGCTCAGTGTTTGAGCACTATTTCGCATATATGAACGAGGTCCTGGGTTCAATCTCTGGTACCTCCTAAAGAAAAAAATATGGTGATTATGCAAAAAGAGTCCTCTTACCCTTTGCTGGTTACCCAATAAACAGCTTTCCATCAGACTCCAGGTCTTTGAGGAAATCCAGGCTTCAGGTGGTCCAGATGTTCTCCAGTGACTAGCTGCTGCTTTGCTTTAGAAAGCCTTTGCCTCATCACCGTGATCGTGGACCCTGTTCCTAGCCAGCCATTCTGTTGCCTGATAGTAGCCTACAGACAATTTTTAGTTTTCCATTTCTATAGACCCTGAAAGAGGTATGTTTGATGTCTCTTCTTCTCCTTCCATTCATCTCTCTTTGTCCAGCACAGCAGCACTGGCTTCACTCAGCCAAGGAAGACATAGTCATCCTAAGTGCACAGGGCTCATTTAGGGTTTCCAGGCAGCAGAAGGGAACTGTCTTCCTGGCCTCAGCTCAAGGGGATGAGGCATGAGGGAGGTCCTGCTGTTGTTTAATATTTACTGAAAGCCCACAAAGCTCTAATATACATGAGAACAAAATTATGGCACAATCTTTGGCCACTGGGCTGAGTCTTCATTAAAAGCTACAGTGCTGATGTCCCACAGGAGGAGAGCAGTGGGTAAGGAACATCACACCTTGGTGATTTGCTGGTGGACTGCACTTAGCAAGTAGAGCTTCTCAGTAAGATGGAGAGGCACACCTGTTCTCTGCTCTGGGCCCCAGAAGCAGAGTCAGCTCCATTTAATGCAGTTATTACACCTTAATTATCAATATTTACTTTTAGTTGATTTTACAAACATTTGCTGAGTGCAGCCTACTATGTGTGAGGCACAGATTAGGTGCTTAATAACTGTTGGCAGAATGAACAAATGGAACCTCACTCAGCTTGTGAGACTGCAGTGTGAGTATGTGCTGTGTAGGGGGCAAAAAAGGAGGATTAAAAAAAAAAGGTGTTGCTTGAGCTAAATTTTGAAAGATGAGTGGGAGTTATCCCAGTGGATAAGGAAAGAAAAGGCATTCCAGGAAGAGTTTTGTAAAAGCACACACCAAAGCATGGAGCTAAATGGGGACCCAATCAAGGCTTAGATGGTATGAAGCCAGCCGGGGTGCTGGACAGAAATTGGTGAGAAACCTGCTTTCATATAAGAATTAGCATCAGCCCAAAATGATGGTTTGAGATAGTATGCTTAAAATATTTCTTTAGAAGGGAATATGTATTTAGATTTCAGGAAGGAAAAAAAAAAATAGCCCAGATGATTGGATTTTCTGAGGCCAGGAAGAGGACAATCCTAATAACTCTGGGTACTGACCAATGAATGTACTGCTTGGCCTGAGGACCCAACAGGAAACTTCACAGCCAAGAGTTGGTAAGGGGTGATGTAGTGAATAACTGGGGTTTCCGCTCTGGGAGATCCATAAGCCTGGTTAGGATGGGAGAGGGTGAAGGAGAGGAAGAGGAAGACAGGAGGGGCAGGGAAGGTGGAGGTGTCCATGTTAATTTAGTCAGAAGACCCCAGTAAGATGAAACATTTCTCAAAGCCAAATAGGGCTTTGTAAACTATAGTGTGTTACCAATTATGGAGGAACTGTCATTATAATTATAGGAAGCTAGGAGTGTGGCTAGTTCACTCAAAGCATATGGGTAAAAGTAATCTTGGCAGGGCAGTGGCCGGGGAGCTAAGAGTGTGGATGCCAGAGGAGGCACAGAACAGCAGTTGAGTTTCAGTGACAACTGGAAAAAGGCATACTCTACATTGATTCCTGTAGAAACTCTGTAAAGAAGTAATTTTCCTCTTATGTTTCTTATTCTTCATAGTAAATAATTAGAGAAATGTAAAGTGATTCTTTTTTTTTTTTTTTTTAAAGATTTTATTTATTTATTCATCCATCCCCCCCTTGCTGCTTGCGCTCGCCGGGCCAGCCAACCACGCCGTGCGGGCGGGCCCGCCCCCGCCCTCACCAGGAGGCCCTGGGAACCGAACCTGGGGCCTCCCATATGGCAAACGGGAGCCCCACTGATTGAGCCACAGCCGCTTCCCTAAAGTGATTCTATATGAACTCCTCAAGTGCAAGGAACTCTCATATTTATCTAGCCAAGGGCCTGGCAAGTAGGTAGCATTTAGTGTATGTTTGTGGGTCTCTGAGGGGATTGCTGGAAAGGGGCCTGGGGGTGGCAGAGAGTTATAATGGGAAAAAGAATCATGTCTCATCTGGACATTGATGGTCTTGGTTTCTTGATCCAAAGTTGGCATACAACTTCTGTCAGAACTTGGCCATTAAGACTGAGGGGTGGTATGAATAATGACATTCCCATCAGAAATGAATAAATCAATTTGGGAAATGAAGATAGCAGAAACAAAGCAGCACTGTTGGAGAGAGGCATGGAAGGACTGGAAGATAACAGATTCCGTAGCTAAAGAGAAAGGAAACTATTTGCATGAATAAGATCTACTTAGGAGCAGGTGTACTGGGAAAAAATGCAACAGTGCAGGAAATAAGACTTGCTATTCACGTTCAAGGAAAAGGAGGCACTATTAAAAAATATATATGGCAAATATGGAAGGGCGAAAACCATAAGAATGTGGTCAGAGAATATGTGAAGGGAAAAAACTGAGAAATCCAGACAGTAAAATCCAGACACATTTGGGTATGCTCAAAAGAAACTGGGATGAGACACTCCGTCCCCTTCTATTTCCCTTTGGAGAATATTTTTGAGACCATAAAGGGCCCCCTGGTGGCATCCTACATGCTCATTCTGGAACGATTTTATTTGTAGACCAATTTGTGATTAGGGAAGAGTTAGACAGTATTCTTAAGATTTTTGTAATCTTAATGTTCACCCAATGCAAACATTGAGGAGGTGTTATCCAAGGTCCAAGGTTTGGGGAGCATTTCAATGCCTCCAGTGATATTTCCGGGGTCATGAAGGGGTGTGATACTAACAGATCTTACTTAAAAGAACAGTTTTGGAATAAAACCCTAATGACAAATCTCTGATTTGAAGCAAAGATCATATTTGCAAGTTGTTCCTTCTGATTTTCTTTAAAATACTCCTGTTTATTTTGGTCTTCTAAGCTGATGAGAGGGGTCTGAACTGAAAGGGGATTACAAACAACTTTGTAATGGGGAAGTGCTTAACAAATATAAACCTTTGTCAAAGTTTACTCCAATGAGCTGTTCAGGAGGTACCACACCCAAGCTTCAGGCTGCCATCGTTGAGTTAAAAAACAACAACAACAAAAAAACCAAAACAAGTAAGGATTGATAAACCAGCTTGTTCAGTTTTCTCACTAGCTTGGTCTCTCTTCTCACTAAGTAACCCCAGGAGCCAAGGCGGTCACTTCTATTAAAGGAGGTTTGGCTGTGTAGAAGAGGGGAAGAAGGAGGACAGGAAAATTTTCCCCAAATGGCTCTGTAGTGATTTCATTGCTTGACCTCTCCCACCACTTCATTTTTTTGAGAACCAGAAATCAGGGTCTTAATCTTTGGGTCCAAAGTTGCACCCTTGGTATTCAACTGGAATGAAAGTGCCAGCAGAGATAAGGGAGTAAGACAAGGTTTACCAGAGGGTGCATCCCAATATCAGACAGAGACCCTTTGCAATTCCTGGACAACTGACTCTCAACTAGCCTTCCTTGACTTGGCACCTTTTACCAATCTCCTCCTCATGCAAAGGCTCTGTTGCAAAAGGGTCCTGAGTGTTATCTGTGCACTAACATCTGCGGTGCAGGTAGACAGAGGGCCATAAGGATAGTATGGATCATGCTTCCTAGGAGTGACTTTGCCTTCTTTTTCCTCCCACAAGGATTCTGTAGCAGGGAGGGTGGGTTCTGGGACACTTCAACCTCTGAAGGCTCCCTCTAGTTCCCTGGAGCAAGTCCTGGTCAAAGACCACACCCAGAAGTCTCTCCCAGACCCACCCACTTCTAGAACGGTAGCTACCGGGAGGCATCACTGTAGTGAGGCTGCCAAAGAAGGAAGCCATACTCAGAAACCTGGGGATTCGGCAGAAATCAGTTCCTGCAGCAGTCTCATCCTCATTAAATTGTCCTCATCTATTTGGTTAATCATCATATTTTTTTACTGAGCACATACTATTTGCACAGCCCTATGCCGGACACAATGCAACTTTTTAACAAACATACATTCTTTTTCTGCTTCTCCTAGATATTTCTTCCAAAATAAAACAAAAAAATGTATTTACTGATTCCTAGCATCGTGACCTTGAGCAAATTGCTTATCTCTCTGAGTCTGAGGTTCCTAATGCTCAAGAGGAAAATTTCACACAAGGGTTATGTGAGATTAAAAAAAAAAAAAAATACCTAGTATATGGCCTGACTAAAATCTAGCTTAGAACCAACTGGACTACCATGTGTGAGAGAAATCCTAATGGAGGGCAATGGACAAAGGCAGCCGCCTATTAACCATGTTGGACAGACACAAGTGAGGGCACACTGAGCCACACAGGGGCTCTAGGCCAACGTCCTTCAGGCATATGGGAAGTGACTCCAGGTCCCAGGTCCCATGGCAGGATTCCTTTCTCCGGTTGGAGATTCCTTTTGGGCAGTACTAGGGCACAGTCTAGTGTCCTCGTTTAGGGGATCCTCTGTGGGGTCCACCCTGACTGCGCAGGCTCCCTGACACTCCCCTATGTTTCCAAAAGGTCTTCCATAAAGGAAAACCCCAGAGACCATCCGTGAGGCTTCCAGAGGTCCCCCTGGAAGTGGTGCCCCCATACTGGCGCTCCCCATGGGGGGAAATGCTGACAGAACCCTGGGGAGACGCCATTTACACAGGGGGCCCTTTATGGGAGTGGCCTCCCCCCCACATCCTCCAAAGGCCTCTCCCAAGGGGACAAAGGCAGCAGATGCTCGGGGTTCACCCAGTGACACAGGGGCCACCTTGGGGGCGGCTCCCACACAAGCTCCTCACTGCCCGCTGCCCGCAGACCCGCCCCTTGGGGAGTCTGCCCTGTCCCTGCCGCCCCCGTCCCCGCTTACCGGGACCGTCCGGATGCGGGGCGCGGGTCCGAGGCTGGCGGGCCCTAAACCACCCGCCTGTCAGCACCCATGGCCGCTCAGCGGGGTGGCGTGCTGGGGCAGAAGGCCGGGAACTGGCGGCGCGGGCGGCGCAGCAGGCTGAGACGGCGGCGCGCGCTCGGAGCACACCCACCCTCCCCGCCCCCCGGCCCGAGCGGCTGCGGCGCGTGCGCCCGCGCGAGGCGCCCTCCACGGGCAGGTGGGCGCGCGCCCCGCCCCGCCCCTCGGAGCCTCTGGCTCTGGCTTCCCGGTTCAGCTGGCGACCGCCGCGCGGGCGTGAGGCGTCGAGGGACCGCGGGAGGGCGGCGGCCGGGTGGGGGCTCCGCTCCCGGCCCCGTGAAGCTTTCCGCCTGGGCGTCAATGGGCGCTCTCGCCAGCGCGGGGCACTGCGGCGCTGGAACTGCGCCAGCCCAGTTCCAGCGATAAGGTCAGTGCCCTTCCAGAGGCCGCGGCTGCTCACAACCCCAGTTCGCTCCCGGGCGAAGATGGGTCCTGCCGCATGCATCTGCCTGGGGAGGTGAGAATGACTCCTCCAGGGCCTAGAGCAGGGCCCTACATCTCCCCCCAGGCCCAGCTGCCCACCCAGGTAGGCCCTGGCATTAGGGCGCTCACCTTTGCAGTATCCACCGGTCTCTGGAACGTCCAAATGAGCCTTCCCATGGCGCTAGGCTGGCGCAGCCCACCCGGTGCGGTGTTTTCTTAAATGATTGGTCTTCCATTTCCCGCAGCAAAGTTATACCCTAATGTAACCCACTTTTTGCTGCAACAACCTCATCCCCGAGACTGTCCAGCCAGCCAGCTTGTCAGGAGGCCAGAAGTTTTGAGGACTGTAACGTGCAATACACCAAACTAGATCCTTTGAACAGGGCAAGAAAAAGAATGCGAAATCATGAAACCCCCAACAACTAATTATAAAGCAATAACTGAAGAGATACAAATTGTATGCTGAGAATCCTTTTATTCAAATTAATTGCATTTACATTTTTATGTATCTGAATTTTCATGTGAATTCAATTTCTATATCTCAACTACTACTCATCATTCCTTGGGCATTTAGTATTTGTTATACACTGTGTTAGGTGCTGTGGGGGATACAAAGAGGAGTTCGTTTTGTTCCTACCATCATGGAACTTACCAGCAGCGATTATAAAGTATGGTACTATATATTGGTATCATTTTTAAAAACAAAGTGTCAGGTACTCTTTTAAATACTTTATATATATATTAAGTCATTAATTTTCACACCCAATCCCTTAAGGTACTGCATTGTTAATTTCTACATTTTGCTGATGAAGAAACTGAGGAACAGTGAGGTTAAACAACTTGCCTTAGGTCACATAACTAATATGTGATGGAGGTGAGACTGAAATCCAAACTCCTAGCCATTATACTGTACTGCCTCCACAGTAGGCATCATGTAATCATAGTTAAAGTACTAGGGGAGCATTGAGAAAGAAGAGTGGCTGCTAATTCTTAATACGTGGATTTCTAAATTTAGTACTTATTCCTCAGGAATCAGTATCCTTCCTTGACTTGTTGTGAAACTAATCTTAAAGAGCAGACTAAGCTTTCCATATATGCTGGGGATCCCTAACTTTCTCTTGAATTACATCATACCAACAATTTCACAGATAGGGCTCTCTGAACTGTTTTTAGAAGGTGTCTTATTTCTAGGCTGTTCAACAAGTTTATATGGAAGAGGAGGCTGTAAAATCATTATAGAAATCTTGTTGGTTAATTCCTTCCTTCGTTAAAAAAAAGTGTAATGTGCACCTACAGTATGTAAGGCATTGCCCTGAGAACTAGAAGGGGTGCAAATAAGAGTAAGACATTGTACCTTCCCTCAAGGAACTATAATCTCATAGAGGAAAGAAGCGTTGACAGATAAGCATAATACAAGACAGAAACTGAGTAGTACTCAATAGAGGAATGAAATGCAATGGAAGTTACTGGGAGAGAGAGAGTTTGCTTTGTGAAGGCAGGTGCTTCAGTTAAGGAAACTGCATAATTGACCATTTTATTTATTGTTGATACTGTATTATTACAAACAATAAAGAAATTTATCAAATTCCTTTATTTCTTTAAATACATATAGGGAGCAGGTATAGCTCAGTGGTTGAACTCTTGCTTCCTGTGTATGAGGGCCAAGGTTCAATCTCTGGTACCTCCTAAAAAAAGGAAAATATGTAAAATTCACATGTTCATAAAAGACAGCTTCTAACTGTGGTACATAGAGTGTTAAAGGGATTTTTTGGAGTTGGAGAGGTTCATAAATGCAAACTTTTTGGAGGTAATTTACCTTACCTTCCTAAGTGGGAAATACTGAACCATGAGGCAAAAGATAAGACTTTCAAGGTCAAAGGAGTATCAAAAGCAAAAGTAAGGTGAAAGTGAACAAGATAGGTCTGGGGACAGCTGGAATTCTGACTGGACAGAGTCAAAGGGTTGCTGGAGAGTAGCCTGTACCACACTGAACAGTCTTTGCAAGGAGAGATTGGGTGTTCGCCTTTTTTTTTTTTTGCATATCCTTTAATTATGGCAAACATGCCCCAAATTTTCTGGGTTGGTTCTGAGTTCAGATATTTGGTTCCGTTTTGCCTATAAGTATGTGCCAATAGACTGGCAAATATGGTTACTATATCCATGTTAGTGTCTAGAAAGTAGAGAATATTGCACATTCAACTAATGTTTAACAAAGAATTGGGAAAGGTAGGGAGGAGCTATTTGATAAGAAATTCTAAATGCTTAGATATTTTAATGTGATATTTTAATGTAATAGGGAACTCCTATAGATTTTTTTTTTTAATATACTTAAAAAAAATTTAAAGATACTTAGATTACATAAATGTTACATAACAAATGTAGGGGATTCCCATATGTCCCCCTTCCTACCCCTCCCACACTTTCCCACATTAACAACATCCTTCATTAGTGTGGTACATTTGTTACAACTGATGAACACATATTGAAGCATTGCTACTAACCGTGGACTACAGTTTACATTATGGTTTACAGTCTGTCCGGCACAATTTTGTAGGTTATGACAAAATATACAATAGCCTGTATCTGTCACTGCGGTGTCATGCAGAACATGACCAGTGTCCTGAAAATGCCCACATATTACACCTATTCTTCCCTCTCCCACCCCTCAGAACCTCTGGTGTCCGCTGCCTTTATATCAATGATAAGAGTTCTTTCATTGCTAAAATAATAATAAGTCTATACTAGAATAATAATAAGTCTACTTTAGTCCATTGTTCATCCCCCAATCTTGAGGATTCCTCACCATCCCTACAGGCTTTTGAGCAGGTTAGTGGCATGTTAAAAACCACCTTAAACTTTCAGAAGTATTATTTTTTAGATAAAGGACTAAATGAGAGTATGATGATCTCGTCAGTAGTTTAATTAAAATTTTAACATACAATGATGAAAATGAGGGTAATTTCTCTTAGGCCTTAGACAACAACCTGTTGGGATATTAAAGAGGCTTTGGCAAAAAAAAAAAGAATTGGAATTCCACTGAACCCTTTGTGTTTCTCAGGTCCTGATGGTGACCTCATGTGAAAGAAATTTGGTGCAACCTTTTTGTTTGCAATACTTACCTTTTGGGGGTGCTGCTCAGTACACAACCCCCCCTTCATTGTGAATGGTTCCACTGTACAGGGACAAGGTCCCAGTGGCTTTCTCAGACTAGGCAACTTGCACCCTGGCTGCTGCTGGTTGATCCAGAGGTAGATATCTCACTTAAGTTGGTGCAATCATAGTCCCTGTCCCAGAATTTGAAACTAGGAACTGAGCAACACAGAACCTGGGAATTACGGGATGTGAGTTAGTGAGAGTGTATTCTGAAAAGAAGACTTACCTACTGCTGATCCCAGGCCTGTGTGGGGTCATTGCTGCCCCTGAATCTTGGTTCTTCTCTTCCTTCCACTCCTTCTCCTTAAGTTTCAGCCAACCTGTGGATTTCTATGGCTTATTATTAAAGGGATCTTAGTAGCATTCTGCTTGGGGTTGACCCAAGGCCACCAGACTGTTCAGATGAAGAATCTGGGGCTAAATTGGAATCTTCTGGTGTGGTAAACAGCTTATACGGTGTTCCATTTGGAAATTAAAAAAAATAATAATAATTTCAAATTTACAGGACAGTTGCAAAAACAGTAAAACCCAATACAGAGAACTCCAACATACCCCACCCCCAATACCAGGTCCACCAATTCCATATTGTGACCTTTGCAGAATCATTCCATCCGTCATAGCTATCTATCTATGCATGCATGCATCCATCCATCCATCCACCCATCCATTTTCTCAACACTTGAGCAGATTGTCCACATCTTACTCCTTGAATGTATAACACTTCCATATACATTTTCTATGAACAAGTACATTCACCCATTCACCCGTGCAATCACCTTAAGTGCAGTCACCGAGTTCAAGAAATTCAATGTTGATATAAAACTTATGAGGCTATTCCAATTTTTCTCATGTCCCAGTAATTTCCTTTTCTTTTTTTTAAGTACCGAGGATTGAACATGGGACCTTGTATGTGCAAAGCAGGTGCTCAACCACTGAGCTATACCTGCTCCGCACCAATAATGTCCTTTTGAGCCTTTTCTCCTCCATTCTTAGATCCCACCCAGTAACATGTATTGCATTTAACTGTCCTTATCTCTTTAGTTTTTTTTCTCTCTCTTTTTTTTTAAACTGTGGAAACATATACAACATGAATCTTCCCATCTTAACCTCTCCCAATCATATCATTCAGTGGGATTAATCACATCCCAATGTTGCAGTACCCTTGCCACCATACATGACGAGAACTTTCCCTTCACCCCAAACAGAAACCCTACACTCATTTTTCGTTAACACCCCAATGCCCCTACCCCTGAGCCCTGGTAACCTGTACTGTACTTTCTGTCTCTATGAGTTTACATATATATTCTGATAAATTCTTTGTGGTTACCATGGAGCTTAAATTTAACATCCTAAATCTATAATAATCTCATTTGGTTTGATAACCAATTTACAACTTCAATAGCATACGTAGGAAAACGGATGCGGCTCAAGTGATTGGGCTCCCATCTACCATATAGGAGGTCCAGGGTTCGATTCCTGGGGCCTCCTGGTGAAAGGCAAGCTGGCCCGCACAGGAGAGCTGGCCCATGTAGTAGCCAAGATGATGGCACAGCAAGATGATGCAACAAAAAGAGACAGAGAAGAGACAATAAGAGACACGGCAGACCAGAGAGCTGAGGTGGCGCAAGAGATTGAGCGCCTCTCTCCACTCCGGAAGGTCCCAGGATGGGTTCCCAGTGCTGCCTAAAGAGAAGACAAGCAGACACAGAAGAACACACAGAGAGCAGACAAAACAGTGGCGGGGGGGTAGAAAGAGAAGGGGAAGGGGGAGAAATAAATAAATCTTTTTTAAAAATTGCATACATAAATTATGTTCCTATAACCCTTTGTTGCCTCTCTTATGAAGTTCTTGTTGCAAATTTCATGTTATACATTGAGTCCAAAACAACTGATTTATCATTACCCTTTATGTATTTGCCTTGTAGATCCTGTAGGAAGTAAAGTGGAATAACAAACCAAAAATACAATAGTACTGCCATTTATATTTACCTATGTTGTTACCCTAACCAGAGATCTTTATTTCTTCTGGCCTTCAATAGGCTTCAATCTACTGTCTATTGTCCTTTCCTTTCAACCTACAGAACTTATTTTAGTATCTCTCAGAGGGCTGGTCTAGTGGTGACAAAGTCCTTCAGCTTTTGTTTATCTGGGAATGTCTTAATTCCTCCCTCATTTTTGAAAGACAATTTTTCCAGATACAGAATTTTTGGTTAGCAACTTTTTGTTTTCAACACTTTAAATTGTCTTC
Source organism: Tolypeutes matacus (assembly GCA_026826555.1). Taxonomy (NCBI): domain Eukaryota; kingdom Metazoa; phylum Chordata; class Mammalia; order Cingulata; family Chlamyphoridae; genus Tolypeutes; species Tolypeutes matacus. The sequence continues at coordinate 5,526,401 of JAKSZT010037198.1, forward strand.
CCTCTGCCTTCTTGCCTCCATGGTTTCTGATGAGAAATCTGCATTTAACCTTTTTGATGCTCCCTTGTATGTAAATGTTACTTCTCTCTTGTGACTTTTAGAATTCTTTATCTTTGACATTCAATGTTTTGATTATAACATGATATGATATAGGTCTATTGGGGTTTATCCTGTGTGGAGTTCATTGAGTATCTTGGATATATATATATTTATGTCTTTCATTAAATTTAGAAGTTTTCAGTCATTATTTCTTTGAATATTCTCTCTGTCCTTTCTCTTTTTCTTCTCTTTTTGGGGTGCCCACAATGCATATATTGGTACACTTGATGGTATACCATAGGTTCCTCAGGCTCTGTTCACTTTTCTTTTTTTCTTCTTTCTGTTCCACAGATTGGATGATTTCAATAGTCTTAGCTTCAAGTTCAAGTTCACTGATTCTTTCTTCTGCCAGCTCCTGTCTGTTTTGGAATTCTTCTAGGGAATTTTTAATTTGTTACTGTGATCTTCAGCTCTGTTTTATTCTTTTTCATAATTCCCATCTCTATATAGATATTCTATTTGTTGATCTCTATTGATATCCATCTTTGTTTGCCTAATTCCCTTTAGTTCTTTGTCCGTGTTTTCCTTTAGCTCTTTGAGCATATTTGGGACCATTTTATAAAGTCTTTGTCTGGAATGTCCCAGGTCTTATCCTCCTCCTCATTCATGGTTTCTAATGCTTTAGTCTTCATCTGTGTGTCTGGGCCTTCACTTTCTGTTTTTTATTTTATTTTATTTTTTTTATGTTATATAATCTTTTTTTTTTTTTTTTTTTTAAAGATTTTATTTATTTATTCATTTATCCCCCCCTTGCTGCTTGTGCTCGCTCGGTCAGCTAACCACGTCGTGCGGGCGGGCTTGCCTTCACCAGGAGGCCCCGGGAACCGAACCCAGGGCCTCCCATATGGTAAACGGGAGCCCTACTGATTGAGCCACAGCCGCTTCCCTATTATATAATCTTTTGTTAAAACCTGGACATTTTGGTATTTTAGTATATTATCACTGGAATTTAGACTCTGAGACATTTGGTTCCTTAAGCTTGTATCCAGCTAGTGTTATGACAGAGCTTTCCTTAAATGCCAGGAGGTAACAAAAAAGGAGGAAGAGAAAGAGAAAACAGGGAAGCGGCTGTGACTCAATCAGTAGGGCTCCCGTTTACCATATGGGAGGCCCCGGGTTCGGTTCCCGGGGCCTCCTGGTGAAGGCAAGCCCGCCCGCACGGCGTGGTTTGCTGACCCCGCGAGCACAAGCAGCAAGGGGGGGATAAATGAATAAATAAAAAAAATCTTAAAAAAAAAAAAAAAAAAAAAAAAAAGAGAAAACATCTTTACTAGTCCTTGCAGATTGACCTGTGCAAGTGCTCATTTGGGGCTTATCCATACAATGAATTTAGAGAATAACTCCAGGCCAAAGCATAGGGTCTCCCTGATCTGACATGTGCATGTGGCTCTAAGAATCTCCCAGTTTACACAGTTCCAAATGCCCCCTCTTCCCTTGGAAACAGTTTCCTCAGGGTTCTGGGCACTGTACTGTATGTCCTATGGCCAGCAATCTCTTGCTCCAGGCAGGACTACCTGACTGCTCTCCCATAGTATTCTGAGATAGAGCCAGGTGAGCTGCCTTCTATATGCAAAACAAGTTCTTGGAGACAGGTCCCTCAGGCCACCACCAAACAGATGGTCAGACATACATGCTCCCAATACATACATGAGGGTCATTCTGCTCCCTCTGGAACCAGAATCAGGGATCAGCTTTAGGAGAGTGCGCTGACTCTAAGCCAAGCCAGTGAGAGGACAGTGAAGGGGCCAGCCAGGGCGCCAGGAGATTCTAGTGCTTTTAAGTGGACTTTTTAAAATTTATTTTTTTATTCCATTCTTGTCCTGTTGTTGCCATCCTTTAACTGTTTTCTGGAAGTTTTAGAAAGATTTTTCTGCCAGTTCTTGCTGGTTGTTCTATTCTTTTTTATTTTAAGTGTACTTCTCCCATGGCCCACCCTGTTAGCCAAACCAAATATAGAGCAAGTACTTTGTGTTAATCCTCCTTTTCCTTCTTCTCTCGCCCTCTTCCCTACTATCCCTCTACCCCAATTTTCTTTGCTTCCAGCCTTTGGGAGCACAGGCTTCAGTGGTACAAAAGCAGGAGGCAGGGGCCGCCAGCAGAATGGCTTCCCCCAGCAACCATGCCATGCTCCCACCTTGTATCCTTCATGCAGCCCCAACTCTGGTCAGACAGGAAATTCACCTCCACGCATTCAAAGCTCAGAGCCCCACTCGCCATTCAGAGAGAAAACCACTCTTTCACCTGACCCTGCCTGGGGTCTCTGCATGCATTCCTGGAACTCTTTCTTAATCCTAAGAAGTAAAGGTAGGAGGACTTATCTATACCCACTCATCCTCTCCTTCTTCACTAAAGTCTCAGGGTGAAGGAACCCTCCTTATGTTGATTTTCAACTTCTCAATTATGCCCTTGATCTCATTCCCTTTTGCTTCTCTCTTTGCTTCATCTGTCATCATCTGAACCTTCTCTCATTTCTTACTGGCTTTTTAATTTCTGCCTATTATCAGACTCAAGTCTCTCTTATCCTAGGACACTCCTCCATTGACCCTTCTCTTATTAAACTACTGCTAATCCCTTCCTCACTTAGAAAACAAAACAAAACTATTTTTTAAACAGTTATAGATTGACAAAAAAATTGCAAAGATAAGAGAGTTACCATAAAACCTGAACCCAGTTTTTCCTGTTGTTAACATATTACATTAGTATGGTTCATGTGTTACAATTAATGAACCAATACTAAAACGTTATTATTAAATAAAGTCCATACTTTATTCAAATTTCTTTACTTTTCCAATGTCCCTTTTTTCTGTTCCAGGATCCCATCTAGGATTCTGTGTTACATCTAGTTATCATAGCTCCTTGGGCTCCTCTTGGCTGTGACAGGTTCTTAGAGGTTCCTTGTTTTGAGGAATACAACTCAGGTATTTTGTAAGATACCCCTCTATGGGAATTTGTTTGATTTTTTTCATGATTACACTGGGGTTGTAGATTTTTGAGAGAAAGACTGCAGAGGTAAAGTGCTATTTTCATCACATCATTTCAAAGGTACATGCTATCAACATGACTTATCATTATTGATACTGACCTTGATCAGGTAGTGTTTGTCAGGCTTCTCTACTGTAAAGTTACTCTTTCTCCCCTTTTCGATACCATGTTCTTTGGAAGGAAGTTACTATGAGCAACCCACACTTAAGGAGTCAGGGGTCAGTCATGGTCCACTTCCTTGAGGGCAGAGTATAGAATTCTTCTACATGGGGTATTTACCTTTACCACTTAAAAAAATTTTTTTTTTTTAGGCAGTGGGGATTGAACCCAGGACCTGGTACATAGGAGCAGGCACTCAATCACTGAGCTACATCCACCTCCCAATGAGAGTTGGTTTTCTCCTTTGTTTATTTGTTTTTAGGAGGTACCACCAGGGATCAAACCCAGGACCTCATACATGGGAAGCAGGTGCTCAACCACTTGAGCTACATCTGCTTCCCCCTTCCCACTTTTTAAATTCACTTAAAAATTTTTACATGCAGTAAAATTCATTTTTTTGTGTGTATAGTTCTATGAGTTCTGATAAATGCATTCAGTCATGTAACTACTCCCAAAATCAAGATGTAGAACAGTTCGATAACCCCCATAATTCTTTTGTGCTGCCTCTTTGTACTCACCTGCTCTCCGCACTCACAACCCTTGGCGGCAGCTCATCCATTTCCTGTTCCTTTTGTTTTGCCTGTTCCAGAATGTCATATAAATGGCATCATATAGTATGTAGCCTTTTAATCCTGGCTTCTTTTATTTATCATATACATTTAAGATTTATCTATGTTATATGTATCAGTAGTTCATTTCATTTTTATTGGGGAGGTAGTATTCCATTGTATGGGTTTTCCATTCACCAATTGAAGGATAGAGCTGTTTCCAGTTTTTGGAGATTCTGACTAAAGTTGCTAAAAACATTCACATACAGGTTTTTAGGTTTTTAAATGAAATAAAAACCTAAGCTTTTATTTCATTTGGGTGAGTATTTAAGAGTGTGATTGTTGGCTTATATGGTAAGTGTATATTTGATTTTTTTTTTTTTTTAAGATTTATTTTATTTATTTCTTTCCCCTTCCCCTCGTGTTTGTTCTCGCTGTGTCTGTTCGTTATGTGCTCTCTGTGTCTGCTTGTCTTCTTTTAGGGATGCACCGGGAACCAAACCCAGGACCTCCCATGTGGGAGGGAGGTACCTCCACTCCTTGCTTGTTGTGTCTCTCATTGTGTTTTCTCACTGTGTCTCTTGGTTGCATCATCTCGCTGTGTCTCTTGGTTGCATCATCTCGCTGTGTCATCTAGTTGTGTCATCTTGTTGCATCAGCTCTCTGTGTCATCTCGCTGTCTTGCTTGACCTCTCCAAGAGGCACCAGGAACCGAACCCAGGACCTCCCATGTAGTAGGCAGGCACCCAATTGCTTGAGCCACATCCGTTTCCCTGTGTTTGATTTTCTAAGGCACTTTATAAGGAACTTACAAAGTTTGTTTTCCAAAGTGGATATATCATTTTGAATTCCCACTAGCAATGCATAAATGTTCTAGTTGTGCCATATCCTCTCCAGGTATTGATTTTTTATTTGTTTTAGCTATTATAATATGTATAGGTTTTTTCATTGATATGGCTTTTTTTAATCTGGCTTATTTTACTTAGCATGTTTTGAGGTTTGTACATGTTGTAGCATATAGCAGTACTTCTTTCCTTTTCATTGTCAACTAATATTCCACTGTATGGTGTTGGGGATTGAATCATGTTCTCACAAAAGGCATGTTCAGGTTCCAATCCCTGGTCCTGTAGGTGTGAACCAATTTGTAAATAAGACCTTTGAAAATGTTATTAGTTAAGGTGCATCCAAACTGAATGAAGGTGGGCCTCAATCCAATATGGCTGAAAGTCCTTATAAGCAAAGGAAATTGGACACAGAGAAGAAACCAGAGGGAGCAGCCAAAAGTTGGAAGTCAGAAAAGTCCATAAGAAAAAGGCAAAGATGTTACCATATACATTGCCATGGAGTGGAAAAGCCATGGACCAAGGGTTGCTGGCAGCTAGCCCCAGAATGCCACAGTTTTGGGGAGAAAGCATTACCTTTCTGATATCTAGATTTTGGACTTCTCTTAACTTCAGGACCATGAGCCAACAAATTCCTGTTGTTTAAGACAGTCCATTGCATGGTATTTGTTTAGCAACCCTGAAACTAAAACTGTTGTATACATCATGCTCCTTGAACACTTAATACTGCCATGTACATTACCTGTTATCCTGGGGAACTGTTATGTTGCCACCTTAAGTGCAGTTATCATGTTCAAGAAATTTAACATTGATATAAAGCTTATAGTCTATATCCCAATTTTTTTTGTATGTCTCAATAACATCCTTTTTTTTTAATTTTTTTTTTTTAATTGTTAATAACATCCTTTTGAACCTTTTCTCCTCCCTTGTTAGAACTAGTCCAGGATCATGTATCGCATTTAATTATCAGTGTCTCTCGAGGTTGCTCTTTCTTTTCTTTTTAATTGTAGGAACATATATACAACATAAAGTTTACCATCTTACCCATTCCCAAGCATACCATTCAGTGTGTTTAATCACCTCACAATGTTATGGTACCCTCACCACCTTCCAATACTAAAACTTTCCCATCTCCTCAAACAAACCTTATACCCATTATGCATTAACTCCTCATACCCCCTTTTCCCAACCCCTGGTTACCTGCATTCTGCTTCCTGTTTCTTTGTATGTTTTGTAATCTTTTGTTGCCTGGACTTTTTGGGATTTTATTGTGTTATTGCTGGAAATTGCACTCTGAGATGCCTGTTCCTTAAGCTTATATCCAACTAGTGTTATGACAGAGCTTTCCTTGAATGCCAGAAACTAACAATTTTTAAAAAGAGGAAAAAAAAGATAACACCTTTTCTAGTCTTTACAGATTGACCTGTGCTCTCATTCAGAGTTTATCCATGCAATGAATTTAGAGAATAGCTCCAGGCCAAAGCAGAGGTGTCTTCCTGATGCTTTCTGTGCATGTGTCTTTTCTTGGTCATGTGTGTGTGACTCTGGGAATTTACCCTTTTACATAGATACAAGTGTCCCCTCTTCCTTAGGAAACAGTTTCTTCATGGTCCCAGGCCCTGCACAGTATGTCCCATAGCCAACAATCCATTGCTCCAGGCAGCCACGACTTGGCTGCTTTCCCACAGGGTTCTGTAGGAGAGGCTGGTAAGCTGCCTTCTACACACAGGCAAGTTCTAGGACAGCAAGCTTTTGACGAATATCTTGCTTCAGACCCTCGGGCTACTGCCAGAGAGACTGTGCCAGACACACATGCTCCTAGTATGTGTGCAAGGGTTACTCTGCTCTCTCTGGAACGAGGACCAGGGACCTGCACTGGGAGTGCAGGCTGGCTATGCTCTGAGCCAGTGAAGGGGTAGGGCAGGGGTCAGCCAGGGCACCGTGAGATCCTCCTACTTTTATTTTATTTTTATCCCAGTTTTACTTATCCTACCACTTTTTTTCCCAAAGATTTATTTTATTTTTATTTATTTACCACTCCCCCTTGCTGCTTGTGCTCACTGTGTCCATTTGCTGTGCGTTTTTCTATGTCTGCTTGTCTCCCTTTGTTGTGTCATCTTGCTATGCTAGCTCACCACACCACGCGGGCCAGCTCGCCTTCACCAGGAGGCCCTGGATGGAAATCGAACCTGGGGCCTCCCGTATGGTAAATGGGAGCCCAACCACTTGAGCCACAGCCACTTCCCTAACTTACCACTTTTAAATAGGCCTTTTCTTGATTTGGCACTCTCCTTGTTACTGCATTCCTGTAACTGTTTTCTGGAGCTTTGAGAAAGATGTTTCTGCCAGTTCTTGCTGGTTGTTCAAAGCTCCTATTGGAGGGCAGTGCCCTGAAGCTTCTCATTTGGCCTTCTTGATCAGTGAGGGGCCAATAGTGGGTCTCTGATGTCATTTTGATTGTGTTTACTCTGAGTAGGATCCCTTTGTTCCTGTGTCTGTTTTTTTGATCCTAGATCTTCAGCCTTTCCAGGAATTCTCCAAGCTACACAGTACCGTTTCAATGAACTTCTTTTCTAATTAAATCAGACTAAGTTTTTGTTGTTGTTGTTCACTGATCGGTATCCTGACTGATACATGCTTTCTGCCTTACCTTGCCTCACAGTTTTTCTGTCTAAAACTTACCTGAGCTGACTTTAAAAAGAAGGTATTATTTCCCCTATACCAGCTAGGTTAGTGTCCCTCTTCTGGTTTCTGAGAGTATCCTGTGCTTAATCCCTGTCGTCATTTATGCCATTTGTTGTATCATCATCTGTTGTGTTCTGGTCACTAGATTATGGATTTCTTGAGGGCAGGGACCATGTTTTATTCCAAATGCCTGAGATTTAGTTAGTGATCCAAAGGCACAAACAAATGTTTGGTGAATGTTACCTTTTATATCCTTAAATTCTTTCTTTGCCTCAAAACGGAATTATTTGCAGGGTGAGACCCATTGGATTTGCAGATTTGCTGAGGCCATGTGTTTTAGTTTGCTAAAAGCTGCTGAAAGCAATAAACCAGAAATGGGTTGGCTTTTACAATGGGGATTTATTGACTTGTACGTTTCTAGTTCTGAGGCTGAGAAAAATGTCCAAATCAAGGCATCCGGTGATACTCTTTCCTCAAAGACCTGCTGTGGGTGATCTTAGACTTCTCTGTCACATGGGAAAGCACATGGCAGCATCTACTGGTCTCTGCCTTCTCCTCTGGGCTCCATCGCTTTTAGCTCCTGGCTATTCTATCTGTGGCTTTCTCTCATAGCTTCTGTGGGTTCCTCTCTGAGGTCCTGTGTCTTTCTTCTCTGTGTGTTTCTCCATATTCATCCCATTTATAAAGGACTCCAGTAAAAGGATTAAGACCCATTCTTGGTCACACCCTACTGAAGTAACTTAATCAAAAGAAGGTCCCTTCTACAATAGATTTATACCTACAGGAATGGATTAGCTTTAAGAATAGGATTTTTCTGGGGTCCAGAAAAGCCTCAAACTACCATACCATAGAAGCCTTTGGAAGCCTTTGGTCATTACTTAGAGCTCGGTTGCTTAGTATCTGTAGTAGTTAGAATTATGTACTCAAAAAAAAAAAAAAATCTCATTTCTGTGGGTGTGAACACATTGTATATAGGATCTCTTAAAGATGTTCTATTTAGTTGAGGTGTGGCCCAACTGAATACAGTTGGGTCTGAACCCAGTTTATTGGAGTCCTTTATAAGCAGAAGAAATTCAGAAATAGAAATTTTTCAGAAAGAAAAAGCCATGGGAAGAAGATGGAAGTCAACAGAACCTGGAGGAGAAAGAAGAAGACATCACCATGCATATTGCCATGTGATGGAGAAGCTAAGGAACCCCAGGGATCACCAGCAGCCAGCCCCAGAACACCATAGTCTTTTAAGAGAAAGCATTGCCTTGCCGACACCCTGATTTTGGACTTTTCTTAACCTCAAAATGGTGACCAATAAATTGCCATTGTTGAAGCCAACCCACTGTATGGTATTTGTTTTAGCAGCTGGGAAACTAAGATAGTTTCTAACTAATGAAATTCAGCAAATTGCTGACCGGCAATCTTTGGAATTCCTTGGCTTTTCTGTTACATGGAAATGAATATGGTGACATCTTTTCCTTTCTCTTCTGGGATCCATTGATTTCCAGTTTCTTGCTTTTCCCATGGCTTCTCTGTCTGTGTCCAATTTCCTATACTTATAAGGACTTCAGCCATATTGCATTAAGGCCCACCCTCTTTCATCTTGGGAGCATCTTAAGTAACAACATCTTCAAAGATCTTCTTCACAAATTGGTTCACACCCACAGGACCAGGGGTTGGGACCTGAACATGGCTTTTGTAGGGGACATGATTCAATCCTTAATAGGGATTACATAATGACAATGAGGACTTCTACTAAATATCTTGGAGAGACTGAGGTAAATGAAGATCCTTTCCTTAATTATAATCTGCCTATTAAGAATCTTACAGTGTTTATGGTTTTTCCTTTATTTTATATAAAGTTCCTTCAGAAACCCTGGACAGTATGACTGAAAAGGACAGGGAAAGGACCACTGTCTATTTTTTGGGTTTCTGAGTGGAGTACTTTATAAGAGGATGAAATTCAGATAAGGAGAGAGCAAGAAGCTGAAAGCAAGTAAACCCAGAAGAGAAAGGAGAGACCAGCAGATGCTGCCATGTGACTTTTTTTTCTTCCCTAAATTGATTTTATTGATACGTATTAATAAATCATACAATTCATCCAAAGTATACAATCAGTGGTATTTGGTATAATCACATAGTTGTGCATCCATTACTTCAATCATTAGTAGTGCGTTTTCATTATTTCAATACTACTACTAATAAATAAAAAACAGACAAGAAATTTCTTTACCCCTCAATCTCTCTGTTTCCCCTGCTGTACATAGCTGCTATTTCTGGCTAATCTTGCACAATTACTTATTGTGGCAGTTTGTCATTGTTTATGAATTCCAAAAATAGAATTGGAGTATGTTTGTAAACTGGTCTGTACCTGGGTGTGATAAAATTATGATTAGGGCTTTGATTGGGCCACGTCGGTAGGACATTGGGTCCCCGACCCCTTGGTGGGGGGGAACTCACAGAGAAAACTACATAACAGAGAAGAAAGTTGGAGTTTTGAGCTGGAGCCTGGGAAGTAAGCACACAGAGGAGCAGTGCAGGTGAGCCCAGAGAGAATTGAGCTCTGGGGAGAGACACAGAGCCAGGAACCTGATCGTCTACAGCTGGCCTTGTGGAGAGAGCAGGGCAGCTGAGCCTGGAGAGAAACAAGCCTCGGGAAGAGAGGGACCCAGAAAGCCTGAACTCTTGATAGATGTTGGTAGCCATCTTGCTGTAACACGTGGCAACAGGCTTTGGGGAGGGAAGTAACTTATGCTTTATGGCCTGGAAACTGTAAGCTTCTACCCTAAATAAATACCCGTTATAAAAACCAACCCATTTCTGGTATTTTGCATCAGCAGCCCTTTTGCTGACTAATACACTTATTTGTTTATTAATCAGTTTTATTGAGATATATTCACATACCATATGCTCTATCTAAAGTGTATAATCAATGGCTTTTAGTATTATGTTCTGCATTCATCACAAAAAGTTTTAGAATTATTTCATTATTCAAAAAAAAAAAAAAAGTTGCACACCCATTAGCATGAATTCCCTATCCCTACATGACCACTAACCAAAGTTCGTCTTTATAAATTGATTTATATTTACATTTTATATAAATGGAATCATACAATATGTTACACAATGTATTTGGTTCATAGTAATGCAGTCATACAGTATTTGTCTTTTTGTGTCTAGATTGCTTCACTCAACATAATGTCTTCCAGGTTCATCCATGTTATCATATGCTTCATGACTCAATTTCTTCTTAGAGCTGCATAATATTCCATCATGTGACTACACCACAGTTTGTTTCTCTATTCATCGGTTGATGGACACCTGGGTTGTTTCCAGCTTTTGGTAATCGTGAATAACAAAGCTACGAACATAGCTGTGCAGATGTCTGTTTGTGTCACTGCTCTCAGTTCTTCTGGGTATATACCCAGTAGTAGTATTGCAGGGTCACATGACAAATCTATATTCAACTTTTTTAGGAACTTCCAAACAGTCCTCCACAGTGGCTGTATCATTCTGCATTCCTATCAACAGTGAATAAGTGTTCCTGTCTCTCCACATCCTCTCCAACACTTGTAGTTCTCTGTCTTTTTAATAGTGGCCGTTCTGATAGGTGTGAAATGATATCTCATTGTAGTTTTGGTTTGCATTTCCTTAATCATTAGTGTGATGTTGAGCATTTTTTCATGTGTTTTTTTGCTGTTTGTACTTCTTTGGTCAAATGTCTACTCTTTTGCCCATTTTTTAATTGGGTCGTTTGTCTTTTTATTGTTGATTTGTAACATCTCTTTATATATCATGGATATTAAACCCTTATCGGACATGTGATTTCCAAATATTTTCTCCCGTGGAGTTAGCTGCCTTTTCACCCTTTTGACAAAGCCCTATGGGTTCAAAAGTGTTTAATTTTGAAGGGTCCCATTTATCTATTTTTTTTTTATTGTTGCACGTGCTTTGGGTGTAAGGTCCAAGAAATCGCCACCTACCACAAGGTCTTCAAGATGTTTCCCAAAATTTTTTCCTAGGAGTTTTGTAGTCCTGGCTTTTATATTTAGGTCTTTGATCCATTTTCAGTTGATTCTTGTATAGGGAGTAAGATGGGGTCCTCTTTCATTCTTTTGGTTATAGATATCCAGTTCTCCCAACACCATTTGTTGAAGAGAATATTTTGTCCTGTTAACATGGAGTTGGTAGGTTTTTTACAATTAAAAAAGTTGTATCCTGCCACTTTGCTGAACTCATTAGCTCAAGTAGCTTTGTCATAGACATTTCAGAATCTGCTAAATATAGGATCATGTCATCTGCAGATAGTGAGAGTTTTACTTCCTCTTTTCCTATTTGGATGCCTTTAACTTTTTTTATTCTTGTCTAATTGCCCTAGCTAGAACTTCTAGTATAATGTTGAATAACAATGGTGACAGTGAATATCCTTGTCTTGTTCCCGATCTTGGAGGGAAAGCTTTCAGCCTTTCCCCGTTGAGTATAATGTTGGCTGTGGGTTTTTCATATATGGCTTTTATCAGATTGAGGAATTTTCCTTCTATTCATATCTTTTGAAGTGTTTTTATCACAAAAGGATGCTGGATTTGGTCAAATGCCTTTTCTGCATCAGTTGAGATGATCATGTGGTTTTTTCCTTCAGTTTGTCAATGTGGTGTATTACGTTGATTGATTTTCTTATGTTGAACCAGCCTTGCATACCAGGAACAAATCTTACTTGGTTGTGATGTATGTGTCTTTTCATATGCTGTTGGATTCGATTTGCAAATATTTTGTTGAGAATTTTTGTATCTATATTCATTAGAGAGATTGGTCTATAATTTTCTTTTCTTGTAGTATCTTTATCTGGCTTTGGTATTTGGGTGATGTTGGTTTCATAAAGTGTGTTGGGTAATTTCCCCTCTTCTTCAATTTTTGGAAGGATTTAAATAGGATTGGTGTTAGTTCTTTTTTGAAATCCTTGGTAGAATTCACCTCTGAAGCCATCTGATCCTGGACTTTACTTTGTGGGGAGATTTTTTTCTTTTCTTTTTTCTTTTTTTCTGTTTGTAGGGAGATTTTCAATGATGGGATCCATCTCTTTAAATGTGATTGGGGGAAACGGATGTGACTCAAGAGGTTCGGCGTCCGTCTACCATATGGAGAGACTGGGGTTCGATCCCCGGTACCTCCCGGTTTAAAAAAAAAAAAAAAGTGATTGGGTTAAGTTCTTGTATTTTTTGTAGTGTCAGTGTAGGTTGTGCATTTCTAGGAATTTGTCCATTTCATCTAGGTTGTCTAGTTTGTTGGCATACAGTTTCTCATAATATCCTCTTATGATTCTTTTTATTTCTGTGGGGTGAGTTGTAACTTCTCCCCTTTCATTTCTGATTGTATTTATTTGCATCTTCTCTCTTTTTTTCTTTGTTAGCCTAGCTAGGGATTTGTCAATTTTATTGATCTTCTCAAAAAACCAGCTTTTGGTTTTGTTGATTTTCTGTATTGCTTTTTTTTTTTTTTTCTTAATTCCATTTATTTCTGCTCTAATATTTATTATTTCTTTTCTTCTGCCTGCTTTGGCATTGGTTTGCTGTTCTTTTCTAGTTTCTGTAGTTGTTCAGTTAAATATTTGAGTTTAGCTCTTTCTTTTTTAATATAGATGTTTAGGTCTATAAATTTCCCTCTCAAGACTGCCTTCACTTTATCCCATAGGTTTTGATAAGTTTTGTTCTCATTTTCATTTGTCTCAACACATTTACTGATTTCACTTGCAATTTCTTCTTTGACCTACTGATTATTTAGGAGTAATTGTTTAGCCTCCAGACATTTGCAAGTTAATTTTTTTCCTGTCTATTATTGATCTCCAGTTTTATTCCATTATGAGCTGAGAAGGTGCTTTGTATAATTTCAATCTTTTTATATTTATTGAGAGCTGCATTGTGCCACAACACGTGGTCTATCCTGAAGAAAGATCTGTGGGCACTTGAGAAGAATGTATAACCTGCTGATTTTGGATGCAACGTTCTGTATATGTCTGTTAGGCCTAACTTATGTATCATCTTGTTCAAGTTCTTTTTTCCTTGTTGATCTTCTGTTTAGTTGTTCTGTCTAATGATGTGAGTGGTGTATTGAAGTCTCCAACGATTATTGTAGATATTTCTATTTCTCCCTTCAGATTTGCCAGAGTTTGTCTCGTGTTTTGGGACATCCTGGTTAGGTGCATAGATATTTATGATTGTTATATAATCCTGGTGGATTGTCCCTTTTATTAATATATAATGGCCTTCTTTATACCTTATAACTTTTTTGCATTTAATGTCTGTTTTGTCTGATATCAGTATATCTATCCCTGCTCTTTTTTGGTTATTATTTGCATGGAGTATCTGTTTCCAACCTTTTACTTTCAGCCGGTTTGTATCCATGGGTCTAAGGTTAGTCTCTTGTAAAGCAGCATATGGATGGCTCATGTTTTTTAATCCATTCTGTCAGCCTATATCTTTTTTTTTTTTTTTTTTAAGATTTTTAAATTTATTCCCCCCCACCCCTTTGTTTTACGTTCGCTGTCTGCTCTATGTAAGTTCTTCTGTGTCTGCTTGTCTTCTCTTTAGGCGGCACTGGGAACCAATCCTGGGATCTTCTGGAGTGGAGAGAGGCTGCTCAATCTCTTGCGCCACCTCAGCACCCTGATCTGCTGCGTCTCTTATTGTTTCTTCTGTGTCTCTTTTTGTTGCATCATCTTGCCTTGCCAGCTCTCTGCATGGGCCAGCATTCCACGTGGGCCAGCACTCTGCGTGGGTCAACTCTCTGCTCAGGCCAGCTCTCTGCTCGGGCCAGCTTGCTTTTTACCAGGAGGCCCCAGAATCAAACCCTGGACCTCCTATATAGTAGACATGAGCCCAATCACTTGAGCCACATCTGCTTCCCCAGCCTATATCTTTTGATTGGGGAGTTTGCTCCATTCACATTCCATGATATTATTGTAAATGCATTATTTACCACCATCATTTTATTCTTTGGTTTTCATATGTCGTATCCTATTTTTGTCTGTCATTTTACTCTTTTGGTTATCCTTTCTGCTATTCTTCTATACTGTCCTCCAGTTCTCTCTCTCCTGTCTTTATTTTTCAGACTGTAAGTTTTCCTTTAATATTTCCTGCAAAGGTGGATTCTTTTTACAAACTCTCTTAGTTTCTTTTTGCTTGTGAATATTTTATACTTACCATATCTGAAGCACAATTTTGCTGGATAAAGAATTCTCGGCTGAAATTGGGCCTGCTCGTCCTGCTTCTGTGCCTTGCAGGTTGCCTCCTCCATCTGCAGGGCCTGCCCCTTCTCCCCTCCGCACTCTACTCCTGAGACTCCGTAGGTGCCGTCTTCAGGGGCTCTTCCCCTGGTCGTTTCAGTCCATGTGGAGTGTCCTGTATGTACTCACCTTCCTCTTGCTGAATTCTGGTTGGCGTGAACCTCTTACCTGACTCACCTGTTCCCTAAGGTGTGCACAGGAGTAGACACTCAGGTGCTTAGAGCCTGGCAGGGGGGAAACAGCATTGACCAGTGGAGCCCAGAGGTCAGGCACAGACAGAGAAAACATTCCAGGCACTGAGAGATGGCTGAAAACCACCCATGCTGATAGGCACGATTTTGAAGTCTTAACTGAATTGTTAAACTGCTCAGTACAATGTCTACCATACTGTGGATTATTTTGGTGAGGTGTGAAGATTTAAGTCCAAAGTCCAAAGGATGTCTGTATATATGTGATGTATTTATTACATTATTTTGAAAGAGAAATAGTCTGTTGTGTGGGTGTATGTTAGGCACAGCCAAATTGGTTTTTTCCATTTGGCGAGGAAGGTAGGACTTTTACAACTCAGGCCTTAACCAGTAGGTTGGAAGACAAAACCAACTGAAGAGTTATGAAATGTGTGTTTCTATTGCTGCCACTATTTCTGTCTTGGATTCGTTGTTTTGTTCCCTCATGATTTTATAATCTTATGCCTAAAAGTTTAATTTGCTTAATTCTGAAATACACATGCATGTTTACATTTATGTGAAATACTTGCTGTATAAAGTTTTTTTTTTCTCTTTAAAAAATGATCACTATATTTAAATTAAAAATGAAGATCAGCAATAAAAAAAAAATGTTTATTCTCTTTCAGTATCCTAATTATATCATACTACTGTCTTCTCACCTCCATGGTTTCTGATGAGAAATCCATGTCCCTTGTATGTGATTGTTTGCTTCTCCCTTGTTGCTCTCAGAATTTTCTCTTTATCTTTGATGTTTGTCATTCTGAGTAGCATCTGTCTTGGAGTAGGTCTATTTTGATTTATTCTGACTGGGATACACTGTGCTTCTTGGATATGTAAGTTATTTTGTGAGAGTTGGGAAATTTTCTGCTCTTATTTCCTCAAATCCTCTTTCTGTCCCCTTTCCCTTCTCTTCTCCTTCTGGAACTCCTATGACACATATGTTGTTTTGTTTCATTTTGTCATTCAATTCCCTGAGCCCCCTGCTCATTTTTTTCCATCTTTCATCTCTTCAATTTCAGCTGTTCTGTCTTCAGTATCACTTATTCTTCTATCGTTTTGAGTCTGCTGTTTTATGCCTCTAATTTGTTTTTGATCTCACTTATTGTGTCTTTCATTCCCATGAGCTCTGTTACTTTTCTGTTTAGGATTTCAAATTCTTCTTTGTGCTTGCTCAATGTCTTCTTGAAGTCGCTTATCTCTTTAGCCATATTGTCTTTCAAGTTATTAATTTGATTTTGGAAATTTGTGCGCATCCTGTTAATTAGTTCTCTCAAATCCTGAGTTTCCTCTGGGGCTTTGATATATTCCTTTTCTTGGGCCATATCTTCCATTTTTCTTAGTATGGCTCGTAAATTTTTACTGATGAATAGGCACCTGATTAGGATGTACTTTACTCAGATGCTCAATTTCTTTCTCTTTTGTAGGGATTTAGTGGCAGGAGGCTATGTGTTACTGCTCCTTTTTGATTCTTGGTTTGACCTGAATCATTAGGGTTCTTCCTGCTAGTTGCTTAAAACTGGGCTCTCAACCCAGTAATTGATTGTAGACCCACTTCCTAAGGCCTTGGAAGTATAAAGGCTGGAAAATCCTCTCTCACTTATTTTTAATTTTACACATGCACTTCCTTGGTCTGCCAGCAGATGGCACTCACTGGCAGCCCTCTCAGTTCAGTGCCTGGTCGGAGTGTGTTTGTTGCAACACAGACTGGATCAATGTGATAGAGGTTCATGCCTGGAAGCTAAGAGCCTTTTAATTCAAACTTTCTCAGAGACAGTTCTCCAACCTTCTCTGGCAGCCCCCTCCCTTTTCCCAGGTAGGAAATATTTCCACTTCCTTCTGTGTCCTCAACAATCAGTCAGAGTTAGTAGAGAAGGATATTGGGAGGGTAGTATCTCTTTAGCCCCGTGCCCACTCCCAAGGCAAACAGTGGTGCAGCCCTGCCCGGCCTGGAAGGGCTCCTGGGACTCGGCGACCGAATTTGTGGGTCAAAAGCAGAGTCAGCCTTAGGCTGTGTCCCTCTCTCTCACCTTTCCTGGGGTGGTGGATCCCTGGAGTCACCTTTGTCTGTAGAGGCCTGAATATTCTAAAGTGTCTTTAGTGTGGGGGAGGGTGCTGGCAGCAGTAGCCGCTGGTTTCAACTCACAGTTCTGTCCTTGTGATTCCCCTCCTTTGTCCCTCTCTCCTCTGGGTGGTGTCCAGCCTTCGGGTGGTGTCCAGCCTTCGCCTGGTGTCCCAAACCATAGAAGATCTCTTTCCAGGCTGTTTCAGCCTGTCCTCTAGCCATTTTTCTGGAGGAGAAGAGAGTCCCGTGTCTTTCTAGACTGCCACCTTCCCGGAAGTCTCCCCATGTGTCTTGCTACATGACAGAGGAGTCCAGGATTGCTGGCAACTGGTCTTTGGGGAGTAAGCATCACCTGATGATGTATTGATTTAGACATTTTCTCAGCCTTGCAATTGTGAGCTTGTAAACTAATAAATTCCCATAGTACACACAGTGCATTTTATGGTATCTGCTTTCAGCACCTTAGCAAAACTAGAACCACCTCCCTGAAAGAAAGGGAGGAAAGAAGTTATATACTGAAGGATATACCAGCAGAAACAAGGTGCTATACTTGGGATTGCATTTTGAGGATGCTTTATCAAGACTGGATAAGCCAGAATTCATTGACTTGTTGGCACTTGTTTGATACAAAGGATTTAGCATCCTGCCAAGGACCCTAAGGGACGGAGTGGTCTTTAGAAGCCTGAATAAAGTGATGGCCACTGTTGAATGAAGTAGAAATGCTTGAACTTTCCTGGCAGAGGATAGAGGAAAGAAAAAGAGTCTGAGAGAAGCGGGCAAGCAGGAATGGCTGTATTATGTGAGGCTACAAAATGTACCAGTTGATTATATTCCATGGGAGAGCCCAGAAGACACACCATTCACCAAGGCCATAAAGAAAGCATTGGTGAGAGGTGTACCAGCATCTCAGTGTTGCTTTCCTCTGCAGATCAGGCTATAGTAGGAGAGGCAGTCACAGAGTGGGATTTTTAATATCCAGAGAGATGATGAGCTTCAATTTAATAGAGGCCACAATTGTAATGACCTTTAAGGTCTGAGGGGCAGCCAAGGGAAGGGGCTTTATCTGCAGGGAGTTGTGAAAATGGCCATAGAGCATGCTGTCTCTAAGAGAAAAATAGTCAGCAATACCATGACAAGTATATATTGTGATGATTCTCCTAGTTCTTTCCCAAAAGGACCTGTGGCCATTTACTTGGGTGAAGTTTACTGAAGAAGGAGAGTAACCAGACATTTTGAGGACTATTGGATATATAGTCTGAGTTCACATTGATATTTGGAGACCCAAGGTATCATCATTATAGTTCTCCTAATAGAGTGGGGGCCTCTGGGGTCAGGCAGTAAATGAAGTTTTGGCTAAAGTCTTGGATGGATGACTTTGGCTTAAGGATTCTCCATAAGCCTTGCAGAAACTTTCTGGAACTTTCCAAAGGCTATTCTTATGTAGTCTTCCTTCTTTCTGTCTCTCCTTCTCGGGTCAGATGTGCATCATTGTCTGACAGCTCTCCTAGCCTTCTCCTGCTCCCTCCTCATTTTCTTTCACAGGCATTTCCCCCAATCTCTTGCAAATCTAATCTGATCTCAGTCTCTACTATTTGGAGGATCTGAATTAACAGAGAGAGGTGTCAATTTACCCATTTTATAGATGAGGAAACTCTGGTTCAGAGAGATTAATTAACTTGCATAAAGTTATACTGCTAGAAAGTGGCAGAGCCAGGATTTAAATACAATATTATCTGACTTCAAAACCTGTGAGCCTAGGCTTCATATTCCTGTTTTCTTGCGTCTTCAGATTCTGTTCATTCTTCTTTAGTTTCCTGGAAGGCTTTTGAATATTTTTCTGTTCCTGCCTTACAAAAGTAGGCATAGATTTATTTATTTATTTTATTTTTTAATTACACTTGTAGCAAGGTGTGAAAGGAAGAACACTGTACTCCTGGGGTTGGCAACAATTCTTGATGTGAGAGAGTCCTAATGGGAAGAAACTCAGGGAGCAGAGTTGGGGCTGCTTGGTCCAGCTTCCCCACTCTGCCTGGAAAGTCTCCCTTGAAGTTAAACCTAGGAACATTCAGAGTTTTGTCTCATTGTAGGAGAAACCATAAGCCATTATACACATTATGTTATTAGAATGTGTCACTCCTCCACACAAAATCTTCTATGATTTTGTAAGGTTTCTCCTTCTTAATTAAATGTAATACAAAACTTCTGAGGTTAACACAGGAAAGAAAATCAAGGGCTCCATCAGCAGATGAATGGATAAACAAAATGTGGTATATACATACACTGGGCAATTATTCAGCCGGAAAAAGGAATGAAGTGCTGATGCTTGCCACAACATGGATGAATCTTGAAGATATGCTGAGTGAAATAAGCCATACACAAAAGAACAAATACTGTGTGATTCTAATTATACGAGGTATCTAGAAGGAGCAAATTCGTAGAGACAGAAAGCTGATTATAGATTTAGGGGCTGGGGAAAGTGTGAATGGGGAGTTATTGCTTAAGGAGTTCAGAGTTTCTGTTTCGAGGGATGGAAAGTTTTTTGGCTTTTTAAAAAAAGTAGAGAACTTGTGGGTTTACAGAAAAATCATGCATAAAATACAGGATTCCTATATACAACACTATTATTAACACTTTGCATTGGTGTGGTATATTTGTTACAATTGATGAAAGCACATTTTTATAGTTGTACAATTAACTATAGTCCATAGTTTAACTTAAAGTTCACTGTTTGTGTTATGCAGTTCCATGGATTTTTTTTTTTTTTTTTTTTTGAGGTACTGGGGCCAAGGATTGAACCTAGGACTTTGTAAGTGGGAAACCAGCGCTCAACCATTGAGCCATGTCAGCTCCCCTAAGTTGTTTTTTTCATTTGTTTGCTTGTTGTTTGTCTTTGTTTTTAGGAGACACTGGGAACCTACCCTGGAACCTCCCATGTGTGAAGCAGGAGCACAACCACTTGAGCCACATCTGTTCCTCCATGGATTTAAAAAAAATTTTTATTCTGGCAAAATATATACAACCTAAAATTTCCCCCCCTTTTTTTTTCCAAAAGAGAGCAAAGCGTATTCAACCCAGCAATGATGGATATCATCAGTTCTTTGATGTGCATGTCAGAGCAGGCCAGCACAATCAAGGGGACATCATCACAATAGAAGTGGACATCATCACACTGGAGTCACAAAAAGACAAGTAGAATGTTGCTAGCATCTGAACAATACCCACAGTGAATCCATAGAAGTATGTGCTGGCAATCATTTGGATACAGAGTTTCTGAGGCGGAAACAGAGAGATGGAGAGGTGAGGAATTTTCTTGTTTATTGTTTGTCATTTTTTGTTTACTAAAATTTCCCCTTTTAACCACATTAAAATATATAATGCAGTAGTGTTAATTACATTCACCAAATTTGTGCTCCCATCACCACCATCCATTACCAAAACTTTTCCATTCTCTCAAATAGAAACTCTATACATTGTAAGCCTTAAATCACTATTCCCTACATCCATCCTGCCCCTTGGTAACCTATATTCTAGATTCTGACTCTATGAGTTTGATTATTCTAATTATTTCTTAAGACTGAGATTATACAATATTTGTCTTTTTGTGTTTGGCATATTTCACTCAACATGTCTTCAAGATTCATCTACATTGCCTCATGTATCAGAGCTTCATTCCTTTTTATGTGGAAAATATTCCATTATGTGTATATACCACATTTTGTTATCCACTCATCTTTTGATGGACACTTAGGTTGTTTTTATCTTTTAGCAATTGTGAATAATGCCACTATGAACATTGGTGTGCAAATATCTGTTTGAGTTCCTGCTTTCAGCTCTTTTAGGTATATAACTAGAAGTAGGATTGCTGGGTCCTATGGAAATTCTATACTTAACATTTTTTTTTAATACTTAAAAATTTTTTTTCTATACTTTTTGAGGAACTTCCAAACTGTCTTCCACAGCAGTTGCACCATTTTACATTCCTACTAGCAATGAATGAGTGTTCCTATTTCTCCACATCCTCTCCAACGCTTGAAATTTTTCATTAAAAAAAAAAAAAAAAAACAGTAGCCATTCTAGTGGGTGTGAAATGGTATCTCATTGTGGTTTTGATTTGCATTTCCCTAATGGCTAAGGATGTTGAGTATCTTTTCATGTGCTTTTTGACTATTTGTATATCTCCTTCAGAGAAATGACTATTTAAGTCTCTTTTTTGTAGAATAACAAAAAATATTTTACTAAAACATAAGATTTACAGAAGTTTCTAGACAAGACATACAGAATTTTCAAAAACTTTTTTTTAAAGGGTGGATTCTACATTTGACAGCAAAGTCACAATGTTATTAGTAAAGGATGTGATGTTTGTTTAATGTTCCCGTTTTGGTTTAGACAATCAAGTTTGTCCACCTGCAGTGTCTAGAAAAAGTTAGAATTGGCTAGAGGGTATATTCTAAAGAACAACTGGTTAGCTGCTTTAACCAATGCATTTAATTAGATCACCATATAAAGGGGAGGAGCTCATAAAATTAAAATAAAACTATCTTCCTCCTCAAAAATAAAAATAAAATAAAAACATGCACCCCGCCTGCAGCTAACCCTGACAACTACCTTCATTCATAGTGCTTTATACTTAAACCATGATGAGGTAATGAATAAAGGCATGAGAGGAGCTGCTGCTTTTAAACGTTTCCAACAATCCAGATGATACTTCTAGCCTCTGCTCATGCTTTACAACAGTGAATTTCTTTCTTTTGGATATCGTTAACAAGTTCTCCCAGCACCATTTGTTAAATAGACTGTTTTGCCCCAGCTGGGTGGGTTTGACAGCCTTGTCAAAAATCACTTGACCATAGATGTGAGGGTCTGTTTTGGGACTATCAATTCAGTTCCATTGGTCTACAAGTCTATCTTTATGCCAGTTCCATGCTTTTTTACCACTGTAGCTAGATAATATGATATAAAGTCTAGAAGTGAGGGTCCTCTAACTTCATTCTTCCTTTGTAAGGTGTTTCTGGCTATTCGGGGCCCCTTACCCTTCCAAATAAATTTGATAATTGGGTTTTCCATTTCTTTTAAAAAAGCTGTAGGAATTTTTCTTATCAGGATTGAATTGAATCTGTATATCAGTTTGGGTAGAATTGACATCTTAACGATGTTTAGTCTTCCCATCTGTGAACATGGAATGTTCTGCCATTTATTTAGGTCTTCTTTGATTTCTTTTAGCACTGCATTGTAGTTTTCTGAATTCAAGTGCTTTGTGTCCTTGGTTAAGTTTATTCCTAAATATTTGATTCTTTTTGTCGCCATGGTAAATGGAATTTTTTCTGACTTCCTCCTCAGATTGCTCATTACTAGTGTATAGAAACACTACTTATTTTTGCATATTAATCTTGTATCCTACCACTCTGCTGAATTTGTTTATTAACTCTAGTAGCTTTGTTGTAGATTTTTCAGGATTTTCTAGATATAGGGTCATATCATCTGTGAATAACGAAAGAGTTACTTCTTCCTTTCCAATTTGGACGCCTTTTATTTCTTTTTCTTGCCTGATTGCTCTAACCCAGAACCTCTAGCACTATGTTGAACAGCAGTGGTGACATTGGGCATCTTTGTCTTGTTCCCAATCTCAACAGGAAAACTTTCTTTCACCACTAGTACAATGTTAGCTGTGGATTTTATCATCTTGAGAAAGTTTTCTTCGATTCCTATTTTTTGGATTGTTTTTATTAAGAAAGGATGCTGGATTTTGTCAAAAGCCTCCTCTGTGTCAATTAATAAGGTCATGTGATTTTTCTTCTTTGATTTATTAATGTGGTGTATTTAGCTGATTGACTTTCTTATGTTGAACCACCCTTGCATGCCTGGGATAAAACCCACTTGATCATGATGAATAATTCTTTTAATGTGTTGTTGGATTCGATTAGTGACTATTTTGTTGAGGATTTTTGCATCTGTATTCATTAGGGAAATGTGCCTGTAATTTTCTTTTTTTGTAATATGTTTATATGGTTTTGGTATTAGGGTGATATCAGCTTCATAGAATGAGCTTGGTAGCATTCCTTCCTCTTCAGTTTTTTGGAAGAGCTTGAGTAAGATTGGTTATTAATTCTTCTTTGAATGCTTGGTAGAACTCACCTGTGAAACCATCTTGTCCTGGGCTTTTCATTTTGGGGAGTTGTTTGATGATTGTTTCGATCTCTTTGCTTGTGATTCGTTGGTTGAGGGCTTCTATTTCTTCAAGGATCATGTAGGTTGTCCATATGTTCCTAGGAATTTCTCCATTTCATCTACATTGTCTAATTTGTTGACTTACTGTTGTTCATAGTATCTTCCTATGATCTCTTATTTCTGTGGGGTCAGTAATAATGTCCCCATTTTCATTTCTGATTTTATCTATTTGCATCTTCTCACTTTTTCTTTTTTTTTTTTTTTTTAAGATTTTATTTATTTATTCATTTATCCCCCCCTTGCTGCTTGTGCTCGCTGGGTCAGCCAACCACGCCGTGCAGGCGGGCTTGCCTTCACCAGGAGGCCCCGGGAACCGAACCCGGGGCCTCCCACATGGTAAACGGGAGCCCCACTGATTGAGCCACAGCCGCCTCCCTTCTCACTTTTTCTTTGTCAGTCTAGCTAGTTTGTCAATTTTGTTGATCTCGGAGAACCAACTTTAAGTTTTGTTAATTCTATTTTTTGTTGTTGTTGTTGTTGTTGTTCTCAATTTCATTTATTTCTACTCTAATCTTTGTTATTTCATTCCTTCTTGCTTTGGGCAGGGTTTGCTGTTCTTTTTCTGGTTCCTCCAGCCCTGTAGTTAGGTTGTTGATTTTAGCTCTTTCTTCTTTTTTAATGTAAGCATTGCAGGCTATAAATTTCCCTCTCAGCACTGTTTTCACTGCATCCTATAGGTTCTGATATGTTGTGTTATTCATCTCGAGATATTTATTAATTTCTCTTGCAATTTCCTCTTTGCCCCACTGATTATTTAGGAGTGTATTGTATAATCTCCACATATTTGTGAATTTTCCCTTTTTCTGCCTGTTACTGATTTCCAGCTTCATTCCATTATGATCAGAGGAAGTGCTTTGTATAATTTTGATCTGCTTTATGACCCAACGTATGCTCTATACTGGAGAAAAATCCATGAGCACTTGAGAAGAATGTATATCCTGATGTTTTGGGGTGTAATATTTTGTATATGTCTATTAGGTTTAGTTTGTTTATCATATTGTTCAAGGTCTCTGTTTTTCATTGATCCTCTGCCCAGATGATCTATGCAATGATGAGAGTGGTGTAGGGAAGTCTCCAACTATTATTGTAGAGACATCTATTTCTCCCTTAAGTTTTTCCAGAGTTTGCCTCATGTAATTTGGGGCATCCTGGTTAGGTGCTTATATATTTATGATTGTTATTTCCTTCTGGTGAATTGCCCCTTTTATTAGTATGTAATGACCTTCCTTGTCTCTAACAACAGGTTTGCTTTTAAATTCTATTTCATCTGATATAAGTATAGCTACACCATCTTTTTTTTTTTTTTTTTTTTTGGTTACTGCATGCATGAAATATCTTTTTCCAACTTTTCACTTTCAATCTATTGGTATCCTTGGTTCTAAGGTGAGTCTCTTGCAGACAGCATATAGATGACTTGCATTTTCTTATCCATTCTGCCAGTCTGTGTCTTTTGATTGAGTAGTTTAATCCATTAATGTACAATGTTATTACTGTAAAGGCAGTTTTTACTTCACCCATTTTGATCTTTGGGTTATATCTGTCATATATTGTTTTTACCACTCTTTTACAGTTTTAGTAATTTTTACTGATATAATCTTCATTTCTAGACTCCCTTCCAAGCTTCTCTTTCCTGTCTTTTCTTTTCAGGATGTAGCACTTCCTTTAGTATTTCCTGCAAAGCTGATCTCTTCATTACAAACTTTCTCAGTTTCTTTTTATCTGTGAATATTCTTAACTCACCCTCATTTTAAAAAGACAGTCTTGCCAGATGTAAAATTCTTGGCTGGCAGTTTTTCTCTTTAAGTGTCTTAAATATATCATACCACTGCCTTTTTTTCTTCATGGTTTCTTTATTTTTTTTTTAATTTAAAAAAGATTTGTTTTATTTAAAAATGATTTAAAAAACATTATACAAAGACTACTCAGTTTAAAATGTGACTGACACTGAAATGCTGTGATGTCCCCCAGGCTGAGGGGAAGCTGGGCTCTGGGGCCCCCAGTGCTTTGCCCCTCTGTCTGTCTTCCATGGTTTCTGATGAGAAATCAGCACTTAATCCTATTGGGCATCCTGTATATGTGAAGAATCTCTTTTCTCTTGCTGCTCTCAGAATTCTCTTTATCTTTGGCTTTTGACATTCTGATTAGTATGCATCTCAGAGTAGGTCTATTCAGACTTATTTGGGAGGGAGTATGTTGTGCTTCTTGGATACAGATATCTATGTCCTTCAATAGGGTTGGGTAATTCTCTACCATTATTTCCTCAAATATTCCTTCTGCCCCTTTTCCCTTCTCTTCTCCTTCTGGAATACCCATGACATGTATGTTTGCATGTCTCTTGCTTCCATTTAGTTCCCTGAGACCCTGTTCAATTTTTTCCATTCTTTTCTTTATCTGTTCTTTTGTAGGTTCATTTTCAGAGGCCCTGTCTTTAAGCTCACTGTTCCTTTCTCATAATATCCTTTTATAGTCCTTTTTATTTCAGTGGGGTTGGTAGTAATGTCCACCTTTTTATTTCTGATTTGAGTTATTTGTGTCTTCTCTTTTTGTTCCTTCATCAATCTAAAGGTCTTTCATTTTAATTGATCTTTTTAAATAATCAATTTTTTATTTTATTGATTCTTTCTATTGATTTTTAAAATTTTCTATTTCATTTATCTCTTCTCTAATCTTTGTTATTTCTTTCTTCTGCTTGCTTTGGATTAGTTTGCTTTTTTTTTTTTTTTTTTTAAGTTCTCTCAGTTTTGTGGTTAAGTCTCTGAATTGAAATCTTTCCTTTTTTTAATGTAAACATTTAGAGCTATAAATTTCCCTCTCAGCACTGCCTTTGCTGCTTCCCCTAATTTTTGGTATGTTATATTATAATTTTCATATGGCTCAAGGTATTTCTTAATTTCCTCGGTGATTTCCTCTTCTTTTAAAATTAATTAATTAATTTTTTTATTTTTTGATTTCCTCTTTAATTCATTAGTTGCTTACGAGTTTGTTGTTTAATTTCCACAAATTTGTAAATTTCCCGTTTCCCTTTCTGTTATTGATTTCTAGCTTCATTCTATTGTGGTCAGAGAAGATACATTGTATGATTTCAATATTTTTTAATTTATTGATGCTTGTTAAGGTGTGGTCTGTCATGGAGAATGATCCATGTGTACTAGAGAAGAATGTGTATTCTGTTGTTCGGTGAAGTGTTCTATATATAACTGTTAGGTCTAGTTCATTTAGAGTGTTGTTCAAGTCTTATATTTCCTTATTTATCTTCTGTCTAGATGTTCTATTCATTATTGAAAGTGGTGTGTTAAAGTCTTCTTTTAATAAAGAACTGTCTATTTCTCCCTTCAAATCTGTCAGTATTAGCTTCATATATTTTGGTGATCTGCTCTTAGGTGAATTTATATTTATAATTATTATATCTTCTTGTTAAATTGATCCCTCTGTCAGTATAACATGTCCATCTTTGTCCATTGTACAGTTTTTTACTTATAAAAAGTTGTAACTTATAACTGTTTTATAAGTATATATACTTATAAACAGTTTTTATTCTTATCTGATATTAGTATAGCTACCCCAGCTGTCTTTAGTTACTACTTGCATGGTATATATATGTATATTTACATCCTTTCACTTTTAATCTATGTATGTCTTTGAATTTAAGGTGAGTCTCTTATATGAAATTGGGTCATCTTTTTTATCCATTCTGTCAATCTCTGCCTTTTGACTGAAGAGTTTAGTCCATTTACTTTTAAAGTCACTACTGTTAATATAGGACTTTCTTCTTTTTTATTTGGTCTTATACTTTTTTTGTCCCTCAGTTCTTCCATTAATGTCTACTTTCATATTTATTTGATTTTTTTTGTACTGTACCATATCGAGTCCCTTCTCATTTCTATCTGGATATATTTTTCATATATTTTCCTTGTGGTTACTATAGGGTTAAAATTTAACTTCTTAAATTTATAAAGATCATATTTGATTTGATACCAGCTTGACTTGATAGCATACACATACACTGTTCTTATACCCCTCTGCCCCCACCCCTTTTTTTACTTGTTAAAAATTATAAAATTTGTACATTGTACATACAAAACCATAGATGTATCACTTTGTGTGCATTTGTATGTAGGATCTAAGAAGTGGAGTTATATAACAAAAAATACAGTGCAATAGTACTGGCATTTATAATTATCCATATGGTTACCTTATTCCATTTTGAACCACTGTCTTGTGTCTTTGCCTTTAAGTCTGAAGAACTCCCTTTAGCATTGCTTGTAGGGCAGGTCTAGTGGTGATAAACTCCATCAGCTTTTGTTTATCTGGGACTGTCTTAATCTTCCCCTCATTTTTTGAAAGAAAGCTCAAAGGATATAAAATTCTTGGTTTGGCAGTTGTTTTCTTTCAGCACCACTGCCTTATTGCCTTCATGGTTTCCAATGAGAAATTGGCACTTAATGTAATTTGGGACTCCCTTGTGCATAACACATTGCTTTTTTTCTTGTAGCTTTCCAATGTCTCTTCTTTGCTTTCAACAGTTTGATCGGTACATGATGGGACATATTTTTTTCTTCAAATTTATCCTGTTTAGTATTCTTTGGGCTTCTTGGATGTGCATATTCATGTCTTTACTGTTTGGGAGGTTTTCTGTCATTATTTCTTTGAATATTCATTCTGCTCCTTTCTCTCTTTCTTCTCCTTCTGGAACTCCCATAATGCATATATTGGTATACTTCATGGTATCCCCAAGGTCTCTTAGGCTATTTTCAATTTTTGTAATTCTTTTTCCTTTCTGCTCCTCAGTCTCACTCATTTCAATTGCCTTGTCTTCAAGTGCACTGATTCTTGCTTCTGGCAGCTCCAGTCTACTGTTGAAACGCTCATGGGGACTTTTCATTTCAGTTTATGTGATCTTTAACTCCATTAGTTCTGTTTGGTTCTTTTTTAAAATTTCTTTCTCTTTATTGAGATTCTCATGTTGCTCATTCATTGTTTTCCTGATATTCTTTTGTTCTTTCTCTGTATATTCTTTCATCACCTTGAGCATCTTGACTGTTTTCTTGATATTTTTTCATTCTTTTTTTTTTTTTTTTGTCAACAGTATTTTTATTTATACCTTCAAAAGAAAACAAGATGGTATCAAAAGGACAATTTACAAACTAAGAATGGTAACATAGCTCTTATCATCTGTGCCTGAACATCACATCTAAAAATCCTTATCACAACAGGGATGTGTTCAGAGGCCAGCAAGGAAATGAATAGAGAGAGTATTGATCCCAAGCAAAAGCCACCAACCTTTTAGATGAGAGAAGTCCACACAATAAATTGTTAGGGAAGGATTGGGGAGTATCCTTTAGTTCTTTCTCTGTATTTTCCTTCATATCCTTGAGCATATTGAAGATCATTTTTATAAAGTCTTTGCCTGGAATGTCCATAGTCTGGTCTTCTTTGTTGATGTTTTCTTGATTTTTATCCTCTTCCTTTGGATGGGCCATCAGTTCCTGTTTCTTTGTCTAGTAATCTTTGTTGCATACTATACATTTTAATATTTTAAAATGTTAACTCTGGGATTTATTCCCTGAGATAACTGTTTCTTTGGTTTTTAACCAGTTTTTGATTTGACAGAGATTTTCTTGAGTGTCAGGAACTAATGAAACCAAGCAAACCTAAGCAAAAACAAACACCTTTCACCATCTTTGCAAACTGGCTTTGCATTGGCTGGTGCTCTGGGTCAGAATTCAGGCCTCCTCTCAGGTGGGCCAGCCCAAGGGGTATGTGAAGTGCAAGGTCCTTTCTATCTTTTCTGGGCCTATCTTGTCCTGGACTTGTGCTAGCTAGTGGCCTTTGGAGTTCCTCTGTTTACAGTTTGAGTGCCCTCTCCACTTCCCAGGAAACAGACCTTCCCCTCTCCCAGGTGTTCCACTGGAGGACTTTAAGTAGGCAAGCCTTTACCCCAGACCATCTGCCTCAATTATTTCTTACACTCTTTTTGTTGTCTGCTTTTGCCTGGAGGGCAAATTCTGGGAGATGGTCATGCTGGAGAGGAGTTTCCCAAGGCAGTCTTTCTCAACTGGAACACTGTTAGGGACCCATAAAGGGAGCACCACCCAGCTTCAGAGTGCCCTGGGGAGAGGATGAGGAAGGGGCCAGGAAGGGCACCAGGAGATTCTTCCATGGCTCCCTAAAGCTCCACTTTCTTGACTTGGTTCCTGCCCAGCAAATGCAGTCCAATAACTGTCCTCTGCAGCTCTGAGGAAGTATATTGTCTTTTAAGTTTCCTCTATGCCTTTGTCTAGGGTGGTTTGGAACAATGGCCACTCTCAGAGCCAGGCCCCCAGTGATCCAAAGTAATTAATCAAAAGCAATGATCAGCATTCGGCCCATCCCCCACTTCCCCTGGATCTTAGGGAGGTGGATTTTTATGTCCCTCTCTGGCACCAGTAAGCTATGCCAGGGACCGGACTCCACTGCTGCCTGCCACAAGAGTGGCAGATGGGCAATGGTAACCACTGTGCAGAGAGAGCAATTTACTGGGATTTACTGTAATGTACCAGCCTCTTCCTCCTGCTATTTCCTGGGTGCTGCACAGTGTTTTACTGGACTCTGGAGTTTTAAAATAGTTGATTTAGACAGTTCCTGCTTGCTTAATAGTTGTGGTTGAGGAATTGATTCCTTGAGCGTCCTACTCCACCATCTCCCACACTCCCCTTGATGTAAAAGTTTTGGTAATGGATATTGTTGATGGTAGTACAACAATGTGAAAGTAATGGCACTGAATTGTACACTTAAAATTGGTTAAAATGGCATATTTTATATTACATTTATATATGTTACCATAATTTAAAAAAAGTAATCAAGGGCTGTCTGGACATTGTAGCCCAGGCACTAAGCCTGTGGAATTCATTCACATTTTTAAGCTCACATGTTCTTTCACCGCACTGGCCTGAAGAAGACACTATTCTTTTTTTTTTTTTTTTTTTTTGCCGCTGCCACCACCGGCTGATGCAAGTTTTATTGAGACAATGTACA
>JAKSZT010037198.1:5561513-5575056 GCA_026826555.1 Tolypeutes matacus
CCTCCGGGCGGCTTCGCTCAGCCCGTTCCCAGGAGCCACAGCAACAACAACAACAAAAAAATTGAAGACACTATTCTTTTAACATTCTGATTCTCATGTGGACATGGAGCTTTTGTTACATTTTCTGTAATACGGCTGGAATGAATGAGACATTGATCAAAGTTCTTGCATAACACAAGGTACACCAGCATAGAGAATACTGTGAATCTGTTTTAGACAATATGGCTTGTCTAAAAGTTAAAGCCTTATTTTCAGAGCCTACTGCATCCCTGCTATCCCTGGTTCTTCCCTTCTTGTCCCTTAGTCGCCCTTCATAAGGTAAAAACCACCACCTTTCACATATAGTTAGTTAGGCACAAAGCTTTCTGCCTCAGTGCCTGCCTTCTTTGTTTTTTGTTTTCAGTTTTTATTTCCTTCCTCCCTCTCTCCCTTCTTTTCTTCCTTCTTCTTTTTGCCCTAGATGGTTGACATAGGGAATCACTTCACTATACTGCTGAAACTCTGTGTCTTACCAGCTGGGTGCAGCTTCAACAGTATATCTATATCATGATTTAACCTCTTCTCCTCCTCTTTGTCCTCCTCAATCCTTATCATTATTCTCACCTCCATTGAATCATTCTCATATTTTCATCAGCACACATACATGCTATGATATGCCATCTAAAAAAAAAAAAAAAAAAAAAAAAACCAGAACAAGGCAAAACAAATATACTCCCTTTATTCTACAACCACTTTCATTTTGTTTTTTTTCTGTTATCTTTTATAGCAAAACTCCTGTATATTTTAATAGCTGTCTCTACTGCTTCTCCTCCCGTTCTCTCTCTCTCTCCCCCCCCCTTTTTTAGGAAGTACCCAGGATTGAACTGGGGACTACATATATGGGAAGCAGGTGCTCAACCACTGAGCTACAGCTGCTCCCCCCATTATTTCTTGAACCCACTGCACACATCAAATAGACTTTCATTCCTTCTGTTCCACTGAAAATACTCTTTCAAAGGTTCCCAATGACCTACAAGTTATGAAATCCAGCATTCAACTCTCAGCCCACTTCTTATTTGCCCTCTAAGCAACATTAACATAGTTGATCACTCCTTCCTACCTTAAAAACTTTCTTCATTTGGCTTTGGAGACAATATACTCCCTTGGTTTTCTTCCTATATCATGAACTATTCCTTCTCAACCTTCTATTTCTGCTCTCTTAATGTTGGAGTGCCCCAGGGCTCAGGCCTCACTCTTTTGCTCTTTTTTATCTATATTATACCCTACATGATCTCATCTACTCCCATGATTTTAAAGTACCATCTATATGCTAATGACTCTCAAATTTTTACCTTCAGACCAGCTTCTTCTAATTCCACACTAATGTATATAACTGCCTAATCAATATTTCCATTTTTGATGTCAAGTAGATACGTCAAATTTAACATCTCTAGAACTAAATGCTTCTGCTCCTCCCCAGTACTTCTGCAGGTCCTTGTGCCCATTTCAGTAAATGGCATATCCTTTTGCCCAATCATCAGCCAAAATCCCTGGCTCCATCGTGGCTCTTATTTTTTTCCTCATACATCATATCTACTCCATCAGCAAATTCTGTTGGTGTATTACTTCTTGCCAGTTCCCCTGCAAACACTTTGGTCCACCTGAAATTGCTTGCATGCACCTTTGCAGTAACTGGTTGTTCTGCTTTCACTCTTATTCTTGTAGTCCGTTTTTAAAGAGCATCAAGACTGATCCTTTTAAAACATAAATATGATCATGGTACTCCTTTTCTCAACCCTCTAGTGATTTTCCATCACACTTAGAATAAAATTCAAAGTCATTCCAAAGTTTAACCTTGGCCTACAAGTCTCCATATTATCTGGCCCCTGAGAAATTCTAAACTCATCTCTTTCTCCTGTATCACTTCATAGATCCAATTACATTGGTCTCTTTGCTGTTCCTTAGCACTTACTGTAGCCTGTGTTCTTCTTTTGCATGAGACAATAACACTGCTCCCAGCCTCACTTCAGTCAGATCTCTGTTCACATATCACCTCCTCAGAAAGGCCTTCTCCAACCACTCTATGTGAAACAGCAATTCCTTCACTCTTCTCTTACCCTTTTTTACTTTTTTTCCCCAGAGCCCTGGTTACTGTCTGACATATTACATAGTATATTTAGTTTATTGTCTCCCTCACTAAAATGTAAGATCTGTGAGAGCAGGAATTATATCCCCAACACCTAGAGCAATATCTGATAGGAAGTAGACACTCAATAAATATATGTTGTATTGGTCATTGTCATCATAGCTACATTTATTCAGCACTTGCTGTGTGTTTTACATTGCTAAATATTTTATATGCATTGTTTCATTTAGTTTTGTTCATTTCACACACCAGAAACCCACATGCAAAAACAGAGTAATCATTTTCCTAGTCTTTTCATTGTCAGACTGTACTTTCAGGTCATCCAGTGTGAAGAACAAACTCCTAGGCCTGGCCCCCTCCTACCTGGAGATCCTCTGCCATCAAATTCAGAGCTCACCCAGCTGGGGTCTTGCAGCTCCTCCATTTCTTGCTTGTACTACAGCAGGGGTTTTTAACAAGGGGTCTGTGAGCTTGAACTGAAGTTCAAAAAACCATTATTCCTGTAGGGACGTGTTGGTGTGGGTGTGATATATATATTAAATAATAAACAGTATACTGTGGACTTAGTAAGGGGTCCATGGTTTTCACCTGACTGGCAAGGGGGTCAGTGGAACAAAAAAGGTTAAGAAATCCTGTGCTAAAGGCATAGGACATCAGATGGGAGCACTCTGCTGAACTGTACTGACTGAAGCTAGTGATGGAGGAAGGTTGTTTGAGTGCTTTGATGTTGGCTTTTTTTTTTTTTTTAAGGTGTCAGTGAGTGCTAGGGCCACATGTGTTTCATACCTTGCCTTTTTTTTTTCTTTTTAAAATCCCATTATCACTGGCAAGGAAACAATGATTCCACAACATAGTATTTCAATACAGTTTCCTGAGCATTATTGGACCCAAGAAGGAGGAAAAGTTCCCTTTCTGTACAGATTTCAGTATGGAAGGGCAGAGAGTTCTATTTTGAAGGGTCTATGTACTTCTGCAGGTCCTTGTGCCCAAATTTGTTTATAAATTCTGAGATTTTGAAAGGATCAAGGCTCAGGTGGACCCCTTTCCCACCTATTAACGTCAACACTCAGCTTTTGTTGACTCTCTTTCTCTTTGCTGGCCACCTGGGGACTAGAAGTGTAGTGGTGGGGGCTTCAGGAGCTGGAGGCATGAGGGACAGCTTCTCAGTAGGGTCCAAGAAAGAGGGGAGGTTATTTTATTTGAGCTGGGTTGATTAAACTCCCAAAGTTAATTTTGAGAGACAGCTGCACACAGAATAAAGATGGTGATTAGAACTAATTACTGTTTTTGTAGATGTTTTTAATTCTACAGCACTTTGTATTTACAAAGAATTTTGTAATCACTTATTAATTCTCACCCACCACAGCCTTGTGACATGGGCAAGTTACTACAGATGTATGTATTTGTCTTCTGGGAAGAAATCTGAACTGTTTTGGCCACGTACTAGGATTGAGGATTCAAAATCCTCATTGCAGCTCTTTTATTGAATTACTGTGTAAGTTTGAGAACCCAAATAATGAGAATTTGAACATCATCTTACCTTATGATTTTACTATGAAGAATAATTTTAAAAGATACCATCCATGCATAGGTATATAATAATAATAATCTGTCTAAACTTCAGTTCATCAACCTTTTTTTTAAAAAATAAAATTAAAAAATAGTGTTTGTCATAGGATTTTTACATGAGAAGCACCTAGCATATTTGCCTAATAAATGTTTAATAAATGTTTGCCATTATTAATACTGTAAGGAAACCTGTAACATATTATTCTCATTGTCTTTGCTTGATTGCCTTAGCATTCCTGTCTTTGGATGAAGATGCATACAAATGTACATTCACTTATTTAGCAATATTAATTGAGTGGCTACCATTTACCAGGCATTGTTCTTGGAGCTAGTGAGACAGTGGCAAACAAAAAAGGAGCTCCTGCTCTTCTGAAACTTATCTTCTGGTGGGAGGAATGCACATTTTCATGTTGGAGGGACTTATATTTTGGTGGGAGATAGGCTGAGATAAAGAAGGTAAAGTAGTGATTAGGATATACTTAGCCAGAAAGTGTGTAGAGAGAGAAATTATCTATTAAAAAAAAAACAATTCTGGGAGCAGATGTGGCTCAAGCAGTTGAGTGCCTGCTTCCCACATGGGATGTCCCAGGTTCAGTTTCCGATGCCTCCTAAAAGCAAAAACAAACAACAAGCAAACAAACAAAAAAACCAACTCAGGGGAGCCGATATGGCTCAGTGGTTGAGCGTTCAATCCCTGGCCCTGGTACCCAAAAAAAACCCACAAAAAGTCCCCAAAACAATTCTGTTATAGTGAAAGGTAAGTACATACTTATAAGCTATTCATTTTACATAAAAGTATTTAAATATATATAAATATTTAATAAAAACAAATATACTTATTAATTTATAAAATATCTGAAAATATTTTATTTGTTATACAAGTAATTAAAACCACTATACTGAAATTCTGGAAAAAAAAAAAAAAGAAAAATTATCCATAATTTCATTACTAATATTATTCCTCTTAAATCTTCTGAGCATATGTTTGTACTTAGTTTATTCAAGACATATTTAGAGCATCTATTTTGTGCCAGGTCCCTTGTCCAAATGAAATTCAACAGTGGTTAGGTTAAGCTACTGAGATTATGGGTAAAGTTAACTAAAAGGTAATTATGATGCTCCTTTCCCTAATATATCCCACTGAGGGATCCTAGAGAAATACAGCTTGCCTGTAATGGTTAATTTAATGTTGACTTGACTAGGTTATGGTATCTAGTTGTTTGGTCAAGCAAGAACTGGCCTGATTGTGACTGTGGGGATATTTCATATGTGTATTTAAATCATTAGTTAGTTGAGTGCATCTGTGGCTGATTACATCTATAGTAAACAAAGCAGATTGCCTTCAGCAATGAGTGGAGTCTCCTCATCCAATTATTTGGAGGCCTTAAAGTGAGAACTGAGGATTTCAGCAGTCAGAAAGAAGAATTTCTGTCTCTACTTCAGCCAGCTAGCTTCTCCTAGAATATTCATCACCACCGTCATAGGAATTACCAGCTTGTGGCTTCTCTTTCACCTTCATTGAGTTTCCAACTTACAGTCTACCCTATGGAATTTGGACTTGCATTCTCCACAGTTGTGTGAGCCAATTCCTGTAATAACTACCATCTGTCTGTCTGTCTGTCTGTCTATCTATCTATATCCATCCATCTATCTCCTGTTTCTTTGGAGAACCTTGACCATATGTAACTTGCAGAACTTGAGGGCTGGAAGAGAGCATAGTCACCAACCCAACCTCTTATTCCATGCTTGAATCTTTTAGAATATCTCTGCAGTTCTTGCTGCTTCAGCATGGGAAAAGTGGGTTCAGTTTCCTGACCTTTGGGTCATAGCTTGGGGTTGTGGAGCAGTTCAGCTAGGATGACAGCAGTGGGAAAGAATATCAAATAAAGGTCTTCTGAGACCCTTAACTCAGGGTCTCCTTTGAAGGGATGAGATAAAGGGAGAAGAATATTGGCCTTGTTGAACGAGAGCAGATAAAGCTGAGCAGACTGAAGCAGGATTAAATACCTGGGACATCACAGGCACCTGAAGACCAGAGAGAAGGTTCTGGAGGTAGAGAGGAGCCTCAGGTTCTCCTATTGCCTTCTTTTTTTAA
Source organism: Tolypeutes matacus (assembly GCA_026826555.1). NCBI lineage: Eukaryota > Metazoa > Chordata > Mammalia > Cingulata > Chlamyphoridae > Tolypeutes > Tolypeutes matacus. The sequence goes on from JAKSZT010037198.1 coordinate 5,567,303, forward strand.
AATTTTTAAATTTTTTTTTAATTTGTAAAATGATATATAAATATATATGCATATATGTGCATTTGCTTACAAAAATGTTATTTATATATATAAATATATTTTAAGAGGTGCCTAGATTACCTAAAATATTACATGGAACCCACCGGGATTCCCATGTTGCCCACCTCCCTATTGCCTTCTTACCCTCAGGTGATATCTGGGTAAATAGTACCCTTACTGTAGCCGTTTGGCAGTTTGATGTAATTATGAATTCCAAAAATATAATTGGATCATGTTTGTAAACTGGTCTGCTAATCTGGGCATGATTAAGTTATGATTAGGGCGTTTCACTGGGCCACATCAGGAGGTCGTTGAGCCCCACCCCTTGAGGGGTGGGGGAATCAAATATAAAAGGCAAGGCAAAGGACAGAGGGAGCAGTTTTGAGTAGCAGTTTTGATGTTAGAGTTTTGATGTTGAACAGAAGGCCCCAGGAGAAGAGAAGCGAGCCGTTCACCTCATAGTCTACAGCTGAGCTTGTGGTAGAAACAGAGGCGCTAAGCCCGGAGAGAAACAAAGCCCTGGGAAGAGAGGAACCTAAGAAGCCTGAACCCTGGCAAACAGCAGCTGTCTTGCTCCAACACGTGGCAAAGGACTTTGGTGAGGGAAGAAACTTACGCTTTTTGGCCTGGTAACTGTGGACTTCTACCCCAAATAAATACCCTTTATAAAGACCAACCCATTTCTGGTATTTCACATTAGCACCCCTTTGGCTGACTAATACAGAATTTGGTACCGAGGAGTGGGGAAGTTCTTTTGCAATTACCAAAATGTTGGAACGGTTTTATGAATGGGTAAGGGGTATTTTTTGGAGGAATTGTGAAATGCTTGATGGAAAAGGCCTAGATCACTTTGAAGAAACTGTTGTTAGTAATATGGACACTAAAGAGACTTTCTATGATGCCTTAGAAGTAAATGATGAAACTATTTTTGGAAACTGGAGGAAAGGTGATCCATGTTTTTTTTTTTTTTTTTAAGATTTTATTTATTTACTTTATCCATTTTAAACCCCCCCTTCCCCATTTGCTGTTTTGTGTCCATTCGCTGGGCAATTCTCTGTGTCTGTTTCCTGCCATCTCTTCTCATCCTCCTCCTCCAGTCTTCACCAGGATTCGATCTGGAGACCTCGGATGTAGGAGAGAGGTATTCTGCTGCCTGCGCCACCTCAGCTCCTGGCTTCTGGAGCTTTCAGAGCATCTCGTCTTGTCTCTCCCCTATTACATCATCATCCTGCTGCATGGCTCCCGGGGCCCGACAGCTCAGCGGCACACAGAGCCTGGCAGCCCATGCACCTTCTATATATATTTTTTTTATTTTACCAGGAGGTCCCGGGGATCGAACCCAGGTCCCTCCATATGGCAGACTGACGCCCAACCATTTGAGCCACATCTGCCCCCAGGTGATCCATGTTTTAAAGTTGCAGAAAACTTAGCAAGATTAACTCCTGGTGTTATATGGAAGACAGAATTTGAAAATGGTGAACCGGTGCATTTAGCTGAAAAACTTTCTAAGGTAAACTCAGAGAATGTGGCTTCTCTCCTTGCAGCTTCTAGCAAAATACTAGATGAGTGAAATACACTAAGGACTGAACTTTTGGGCACAAAGAAAACAGAAACTGATTCCGGAACTTCCAAGTTTCTGGAAATCAAATTCCCAGATGAAAATGCCCCATTTGAAGACTTTACTAAATCTGGAACTTGTAAATCAGAATTTAAGATGCAGTTATCTCGGAAAGACTTGTGGAAAGTCTTACTGTCTGATGGCTTGGACCCCTGCTTCCTGCATGCTAAACCAGCAAGGTTTTTGAGAGCACTGTATGAACAAAACTACTGTTCACTTGGACTAAAAAGGACATGGAAAGGAGAGATGGAAGAGGAAAAAACTTTAAGAGGAAAACATCGAAGCTGAGATCTGGAATTAAGACATCACCTTGGGCCAAGAGAAGAACCCCACCCATGTGTACAGAGAGGGTGAGTTTTGCCCCAGCAGTTGAAGAGGGTGGATGTTCCTACCAGATGTTCTGGAAGACTTTTGCTGCCCCAGAGTACAGGGAGGGTGGAGCACATTCCTCAAAGACTAGGGCAGTTAAGGTCAGCACCCCATAGGTCTGAGAGGGGTGCTCCTGTCCCCCATGGATTAAAGAAGGCCAGGTGGTCAACCCATTGCTCTGAGAGGGTTGAACCTCTATGCCAAAGGTTAGGGAAGGCCAGGTGGTCAACACGTTGCTTTGAGAGGATTGAACCTGTATGCCAAAGATTAGGGGGAATGTTGTCTTCACCTCACTGTACTAGGGGGGCTAAGACTCTAACCCAAAGATTGGGTAAGGTGTGGAAATCACCCCAACACTCTTGGAGGGTGAGGTCTGGAGCTTGGTTGACACCCAGAAGCTTGACAAGGGTGAAACCAAGAAAATGGCCGTTGGGCAAGCCTGTGGAAAGGGTGGGTCCCCATGATGTCCCAAGGAGAAGAAACCATCATCTTAAGAATGACTCTCAGACTTTAAAATCGAATGGAAGATGCTCTGCAGGTTTACTGAACTGTAGAGGACCCATGGCTCATGTTTAACATCCCAGGTTCTCCTTATGGTAATGAAAATGGCTATTCTTTGCTTTTCCATTTGTGTATTGGAAGCAGATAAATTGTTTCGTAAGTTTCAGAGGTCTACAGCAGATGGGATTTTGCCAGAAGACAAACTGTATTTCTTTGAACTGATTATGATATGATTTTGTACTTGCATTGTTACTGACTTAAGGTTTTTTGAATATTGTAGTGTATTTTTGGAATTCAGAGGGTGGAGTGTAGCTGTTTGGCAGTTTGATGTAATTATGAATTCCAAAAATATAATTGGATCATGCTTGTAAACTGGTATGCTAATCCAGGCATGATTAAGTTATGATTAGGGTGTTCACTGGGCCCTAATCATAAGCCATAAGATGGAAGCAAGAGAACCTTGAACTAAGTTAATTTTGAGTTCTGTAGGTCTCTTGCCCTCTTTCTCAGTTGCTACTAATGTCTCCTAGGCTGGGTTCTTGCCTGGATACATCTTAAATTGGGATGCAGTTTCCCAGTTTATTCCTTACCCTTCAGATACTGAAACAAGTTTGTGAGCTATTTTTATAGTTAGCATTAAAATTATTAAATAGAAAAATATGCCAAAAAGTTCATCTGTTCCTTTCCATGTCCCTCACCTTATATGAAAAGTTAGTTTCTGTGCTCTACTTAAAACATCAAATCCCTGATGGCAAGATCTGTATAACAACAACAGTCACACAATTACTAGAAATCTTCAGAAATACCAGGAGTAAATGTCCTTGATTTTTATGGAAATGTGTTTGGGGCTGTTCTGTTTCCTTCAAGCCCCTTTTCTGACACATCCCATGATTCTGACCTGGAGGTGAGCACTAGCTACAAAGCCCCCAGGTTTCTTTATTCTGGACATGCGGCCCCCAGGATTCCTGGTGTCCCCTTAAGTGAGGAGCTTCCACACTCTGCCCTTCTGTTGGAAAGTCCTGTAAGAGTAAGGAACAAGAGATGCTAAATCATTTGTATTATTTACATTTCAGGAGAAAACTCCCAAATGGTATCTCTGATCTCAAGTTCCTTCTGTATTACCAAAGAAAAATTCAACCAGGTCATCCCCTGAATAAAGAGGCCTATGGATAAGTCTATAACAGCACTTAAATATACTGAGAAGCCTACACGAACAAATGTCTCATGTCAGAAACTGAGAACTTAAATTTCAGGCTTGGGACCCCCACACCTTCTAGGGAGAATATCAGTAAGTTTTCTTCTCCATTTTATGTGGAAATGCTAATTTTAATTGCACCAGTATGGGCATTCTATATGATTATTATATACATAGACATGTAGAAGTGTGAAGTTAGTAATGTTATAGTCAGTTTAAACATGAAAGCCAAAAATCACTGCAGTTCTCAGAAGTTCTCTGAGAGGATTATGATAGCTGCCTATATCAGCTGACTAAAGGGCGCCTGAGTTAGGGGAAAGCAGTAAAAGGAGAAGATAAAAGTGAGGGGGGTAAGCAATCTCAGATTTGTGAGATCTCCTCAGCTCTTCTCAGGAGACTGTTGATGGATTAGAATATTTACAGAAGCGGATTCTCCCACTGCTGTAAGTGTACCTGAGAGTTAATTTAATAACTGTTATTTGAAGGGATAGAACACACTGCTGCTTATGATGGCTGTGATAGCTTGAAGGGATTATATAACCTGCAAATCTGATTGCTTCAATCCTGTGCTTAAAATCCTCTAATGGATTCTAGTGCCAATAGCATAAATCACTTACCATTCGTTTCCTCATCTCATTCCTTAATTTTTTCCACAGTTATTCATTGGGTAACAGATCCTGTGCTAGGTGCTGGAGATACAGCAGTAAAGAAAACAGACAAGGGAATCCCTTGGAGCTTATATCTTGTGGTAGAGACAGACAACAAAGAAATAATTTTAATGGAGATAATATATTGACACTAAACTAATATGTTTTTTTCCACTGACATTCAAACCTCACTTCTGTTTCCAAAATCCAATCATGTTCTTCTGCAGTCAATATGATTCCCACCTAAGGAAGGAACATATAAGCGAGGGAAAACTCCCTTTAAGAAGAAGACAAAATAAAAGGATGATTCTTTTGTTGTGAGTGGTGGTACAGAGGTGGGAGGATATGATAGAAATGTTCAGATAGGTTGAAGGGTGACCTGAGACCCTTTGTGCTTGGCAGCAGGCTACAAACCTAGGAGAAGCTCTGTGTTTTACATAGGAGAGTGAGTGGGCAATAGCACAGCATCCATGAAAGCATGCATCTAGGTAGAACTCCCAAAATAATGCTGCTGGTTTCCAATGGTATGTGTCTGGAATGCAGATATCCAAAAGTTCCTGGGTAGTACTAAAGTGCTGAGAGGCCAGTAAGGGTCCCCTGGACAACTAAGATGAGGCAGTAGTGGCGGATGGTGCTCCCAGAGTCCTGTTGGAAGTGTTTGTCCAGCCCAAGTAGATTCCAGAAAGTCATAGGCTGATGGACAGGGATGGTTTAGAGATAAGCAGGATGAGACAGTTCATTCAACTGCAGTCCTGCAGAAAAAGACAACACCATGGACCAGCTCTATCTCCATGTTCTCAGGGAGGACCAGTAAACTTTCCCTTATACCAGGATACTGTGTTTGAGAAGGAGAGGGAAGGAAAGAACATTTCCATGAAGGCTGAACTTTCAATTGATTTAATGCTAACTAGACTGTTACACAAGAAAAGATCAAGGGGCAAAGGAAAGAATGAAAAGATAAGGCTGGACTGATAGGAAGGGTTTAACTCAAGTCTTTTTTTTGTCACAAAGGAGAAACATATTTGTTGATTATTAATGTTTTAAAATTTAAATTTTATGATGTCACACCCCTGCTTAAAATCCTTAATTTTCCTTTGCCCTTAGAATTAGTCCTAAATCCTTAATAGGATCTTAAAGCCTCCATGATGTGTGGTCCTGCCTCCCTCTCTAATACCGCTTCATTCTATTCCCACTACTAATAATGAGCTAACAGTCATCAAACAATTAATCTTCCCACAGATATCCTGTGAAGTAAGTACTTTTATTATCCCGACTTTATGATGAAGAAACCAAGGCCTAGAGAGGTTATGTAACTTGTTCAAGGTTATACAACAAGTAAGGGACAGAACTGGGACTCAACACCATACCGTTTAATTCCAGAGCCTGAGCTCTTTTTCACCACCCTGTACTGCCTGTTTCAGTCCCTCATAGTGCAAGCTCTTTCCCACTTCAGTGCCTTTATATACATTATTCCCTCTATCTAGAATGCTCTTTGACCTGTTCTTCCCTAATCAACTTCCTCTGCAGGTCTCAGTCTAAATGCCACTTCCTCTAATAAGCTTTCCCCAAGGTTAGGGTAGGTTTCACTGTTATACACTGTCAGAATGCCCTACTTTTTCCTAAGCAGCACTTTGTAATTTATAGTGATAATATAGTACTGGTGGGAGGTGGGGTCAAAATGTATATACTCTAGCACATGCATTTTTTAAATAAAATTTTATTGAAGTATATCATTCATATATGAACATGCATAAACAATTAATGTACAGTAAAATTTGTGAATTTAGAAAACAAACGTGTATCATCACACAGGGCTCCCATACATCTCCCCACCACCAATACCTTGCACGCTTGTGAACATCGTTAAGATATTACTACTAACTAGAGCCCATAACATTTGGTGTATTTATTCTCCAACCCACCCATTAACACCCTATATTAGGATTATATATTTGTTATCATTCAGGAGAAAACATTCTCATATTTGTCCTGTTAACCACAGTCCATCATCTACCACTGGATTCCCTGTGTTATACAGTCCCATACTTTGTACAATTTATTCAAAGTGTACATTGAGTGGCTCTCATTTTCATCACAGAGTTGTGCTGTCATCACCTCAGTTTTAGAGTGTTTTCATTACTTCAAAAGGAAGAATCCCATACCCCTTTATACTACCTATTGTTGTCCCTTATATTGAAAAACTATCTTCTTGCCATTGCTGCAAAATATTAAAATATTACTGTTAACTATTGTCCATAAGTTAATATTAGTTGTAATTTTCCCATGTATCACCATATTCTTAGCACTTTGTAAAAGAAGAGCATTCTTATGTTTATCTACTCACCACAATCTTCATCCACCACTGAAACCACTATGTTATACATACCCTAGAGTATCTCTAGTTTCCTTTCAATTGACATTTCCACCCGCTACCCCTTTCAGCCACAATCACATTTATAAATTAGCAGTGTTAGTTATACTCATTATAATGTGTTATTCTCAACTCTTCATTTCCACACTTTTACAATTAACATTATTATTATTATTTTTTTATTATGGGTAAAAATCAAAATTCTCACAATACATACAAACATTTGCAAAATGATATATAAATATATATGCATATATGTGTATTTGCTTACAAAAATGTTATTTATATATATATATATACATATATTTTAAGAGGTGCTTAGATTACCCAAAATATTACACGGAACCCACTGGGATTCCCATGTTGCCCACCTCCCACACCTCCCACCACATCCCACACAAACATCTCCCACAGTGTGGCCCATCACCCTCAATGAACTTACACATCCTGGAGCCTTGCCACCAACCATAGACCACAGTTCATGTGGTCTGTAGACCACACTCTCTCCCACTCAGTTCTGAGTGGTGTGTGCTGATTTAAAATGGCCTACATCCGTTGCCACAACAGTACTCAGGACAACCTCCAACTCCCAAAGAAGCCCCTGTATTTCAACTGCTCATCCCCTCCCTACCCCAAAAGTGTCAAGTGGCCACTGGCTCCACCTCATTGTTTTAATTTCTTGCATTGCTAGAATCACCATATGTGAACAAGAGAATACCATCAAGTCCACTCTAGTCCATAGTTCTTCCCCCAATCCTGAGGGGACTGGGATGGTGATGTCCACTCCAACTCCAAGTGAGAGAGGGCTTATATCCCATGGATATGGTGGGTGGGATGATCCTGCCTGCAGATGCAGGCCCTCTCCATTCCCTGGGATGGCCACTGCCCATCGTTGTCTCCTCACCAGGTGACATGGATGAGTCCATTGAGCTGTAGGGTAGGAGTTGCAGCTCCACCTAGATTTCATGCACACCTGGCACATAGGTAGGCGGGAGGCTCCAGTCTCTGGAAGTA
>JAKSZT010037198.1:5575456-5645536 GCA_026826555.1 Tolypeutes matacus
CTTAGAGGTGCAGAAGTTTTTAATTTTGAGGAGATCCCATTTATCAATTTTTTCTCTTGCTGCTCGTGCTTTGGCTGTGAAGTTCATGAAACCATTTCCTATTACAAGGTCCTGTAGATGCTTCCCTACATTATCTTCCCAGGTTTTTTGGTTTTGGCTCTTATATTTAGATCTTTGATCCATCTTGAGTTGATTTTTGTATAAGGTGTGAGATGGTATTCTTCTCTCATTCTTTTGGATATGGATATCCAGTTCTCCAAGCACCACTTGTTAAAGAGGCCACTCTCTCCCAACTGAGTGGGTTTCATGGCCTTGTCAAATATCAGATGACTGTATATGCAAGGATCTATATCAGAACTCTCAATCCGGTTCCATTGGTCAGTAGGTCTATCTTTGTGCCATTACCACGCAGTTTTGATCACTGTAGCTTTGTAGTATGTTTTAAAGTCAGGTAATGTGATACCTCCAACTTCATTTTTCTTTTTCAATATATCTTTGGCAATTCGGGGCCTCTTGCCTCTCCAAATATATTTTGTGGTTAGTTTTTCCAGTTCCTTAAAAAATATAGTGTTGACTTTTATTGGGATTGCATTAAATCTGTAGATTAGTTTGGGTAGGATAGACATCTTGATGATTACAATTAACATTATTAATAATGCTACATACATTAAGCATCATCTCCCATTCTCAACTCACCTTCTATTTCTTAGTAACTTATACTCTAGAGTTTACCTCCATGAGTTTACTTGTATTTAGTTCATATTAGTGAGACCATACATTATTTGTCTTTTTGTGTCTGGCTTATTTCACTCAACATAATATCCTCTAGGTTCATCCATGTTGTTGTATGCATCCTTATTTCATTTCTTCTTACAGTTGAATAATATTCCATTGTGTGTATATACCACATTTTGTTTATCCATTCATTGGTTGATGGATACTTGGGCTGGTTCCATATTTTAGCAGTTGTGAATATTGCTATGAACATTGGTGTGCAAATGTCAGTTTGCCTCTTTGCTTTCAGTTCTTCTGAATATACTCCTAGTAACAGGATTGCTGGGTCATATGGCAATTCTATATTCAGCTTTTTGAGGTACTGCCAGACTATCTTCCACAGAGGCTGCACCATTCTACATTCCCACCAACAGTAGAGGAGTATTCCTGTTTCTCCATATCCCCTCTAGCATTTGTAATTCTCTCTCTCTCTCTCTTTTTTAAATAATGGCCATTCCATAATGGGATCTCATTGTAGTTTTGATCTGTATTTCCCTAAGAGCTAGTGATGTTAAGCAATTTTTCATGTGCTTTTTGGCCATTCATGTTGCCTCTTTGGAGAAATGTCTATTCAAGTCTTTTTCCCATTTTTAAATTGGGTTTCTTGTCTTTTTATTATTGAGTTGTATGATCACTTTATATAATATGGACACAAACCCTTATCAGATATGTGGTTTCCAAATATTTTCTCTTATTGAGTAGGCTGCCATTTTACTTTCTTGACAAAGTCTTCTGAAGAATAAAAGTGTTTAATTTTGAGGAGGTCCCATTTATCTATTTTTTATTTTGTTGCTAGTAGCACATGCATTATTTTTTTTTTAAGATTTTATTTATTTATTCATTTATCCCCCCCTTGCTGCTTGTGCTTGCTGGGTCAGCTAACCACGCCGTGCAGGCGGGCTTGCCTTCACCAAGAGGTCCCGGGAACCGAACCCAGGGCCTCCCATATGGTAAATGGGAGCCCTACTGATTGAGCCACAGCCGCCTCCCTAGCACATGCATTTTTAAACTGATCTAGTCTTACTTTCCAGTCCCTGTTCCCTTATTGGTATTTCTGACTTTTGTTTTGGTTAAACAGCATTAGGAAAGTCCTTGTACATATAAGTGTTGTAAATGGTAATTTATTTTTATCTACTGGTCTTGGCAATCTCATGATTTTCTTCAGTTAAATAGAGATGTCAAGGGAAAAGCTTTATTTCAATTTTTGTACAAATTCATAATTTGGTAGTTTCCAATGTGTTAAAAATTTATAGAGGGCTCATTAGAGAGTATGCACTATTGTGTATTCACTTTTAAAAAAAGTTAATATGATGGGGTGAAAGTGGCACATTACCTGTGTGATCTACCTCCCTAAACCCTTAACTACAGTTTACACATGAGAAAAACAGCAGACAAATTCCAGTAGAGGGGCATCATACAATATACCTGACCAGTACTTCTCAAAACTGTCAAGGTTACCCAAATATAAACCCATTGCTTAGTACTGCCATATCTGCACTCTTAGCAGTTAAGCAAGCAAGACTGGAAACAAAATGTAACAAATAGAACTTTTACCACTAGCTTGAATCCAAAATTAAGAATACATTTTCTTTATGGAAACTCTGCTTATCTGTCCCTTCCACTGTATTGGAAAGGACTTTGTAGTCTTAGATATGTTTTCCCTGCAGTAGTCACAATAAATGATAACACCACCTTACCTTTCCCTCAAACAACACAATTTAGCCCCAGAACAAAGAGAGCAATCCCATTAATCCCTGTATTTATCTTCCTGAGAATCACAGCATCCACTGGAATGGCGCTGCAACTTTGTACCTAGCTACTGATCTCTCCAAGGAAGTGGAAGCAAGTATAACTCAGATAACAAACAGTATCCTAACAGTGCAAAAATTGCAGTAGTGCTGCAAAACTGCCGAGCACTTGATTGGCTGACAGCGGCACAAGGAGGAGCATGTTTATTCCTCAAAGAAGAGTGTTGTTACTATGTAAATGAATCAAGCAAAGTCCTTGAGAGCACTGAAGAGTTAAAGAACAACGCCAATGACTTCATGACACGGGAAAGTAATTTTTCTTTTTTGAACCCATCTAGCCTTACCAAGTGGCTGCTCCCCTACATAAAACCAAGCGTGCGCAAGCGTGATTTCCTGAATGTACTAGTCATACAATTATATAACTAGTTATGTATGATCATCCATATGCATAAAAGCTAATGCATAATCAAAGCAAATGCTAAGTAGTAACTTAGGTATTTAAGCAAGAATAACACTGCAGCATGGGGAGTGGGGTCTGAGTCACTTTGGACTGACTTTGGCTCCTTACCCCTGCAGATGTAATAAATGTGAGTTTGCCCAACTCTTGTGTTGAAGTTTTCTTTATGCCGTCTCTGGTCATCCATAAAGGCCCTGTCTTGAGGCCTAACAATATGATTTAAAGTCTGGAAGTGAGAGTCCTCTAAGTTCACTTTTCCTTTTTAAGATGTTTCTGGCTATTCGGGGCCTCTTACCCTTCCAGATAAATTTGATAATTGTGTTTTCCATTTGTTTAAAAAATGCTGGTAGAATTTTTATTGGGATTGCATTGAAACTGTATATCAATTTGGGTAGAATTGACATCTTAATGATATTTAGTCTTCCAATCCATGAGCTTTGAATGTTCTTCCAATTTTTTAGGTCTTTTTAAAAATTTCTTTTAGCAATGCATTATAGTTTTCTGAATACAAATGCTTTACATCCTTGGTTAAGTTTATTCCTAAATATTTGATTCTTTTAGTTGCTATTGTGAATGGAATTTTTTTCCCGAATTCCCCCTCAGATTGCACAGTACACTACTGATTTTTGCTTATTGATCTTGTATCCTGACACTTTACTGAAATCATTTATTAGCTCTAGCAGCTTTTTTGTAGATTTTTCAGGACTTTCTAGATATAGGATCATATCATCTGCGAATAGTGAAAGTTTTACTTCTTCCTTTCTGGTTTGGATGTCTTTTATTTATTTTTCTTGACTGATTGCTCTAGCTAGAACCTCTAGCATTATACTGAACAATAGTGATGACAATGGGCATCCTTGTCTTGTCCTTAATCTCAGTGGGAAAGCTTTCAATCTTTCACCATTGAGTTCAATGTTAGCTGTGGGTTTTTCGTAAATGGCCTTTATCATGTTGAGAAAGCTTCCTTCAATTCCTGTCTTTTGTATTTTTTTCAAGAAAGGATGCTGTATTTTGTCAAATGCCTTTTCTGCATCAATCGATAAGATCATGTGGTTTTTCTTCTCTGATTTATTAATGTGGTGTATTTTGCTGATTGATTTTCTTGTGTTGAACTACCTTTGCAATGCCTGGTATAAAACCCACTTGATCATGATGAATAATTCTTTTAATGTGTTGTTGGATTTTATTAGCAAGTATCTTATTGAGGATTTTTGCATCTGTATTCATTAGAGAAATGGGTCTGCAATTTTCTTTTTTCATAATATCTTTATCTGGCTTTGGCATTAGGGTGATATTGGCTTCATAGAATGAGTTTGGTAGCATTCCTTCTTGTTCGATTTTTGGAAGTGCTTGAGTAAGATTGGTATTAAATCTTCTTTGAATGCTTGATAGAACTGACCTGTGAAACCATCTGGTCCTGGGCTTTTCATTTTGAGGAGCTGTTTGATGACTGTTTCAATCTCTTTGCTTGTAATTGGTTTGTTGAGGTCTTCTATTTCTTCTAGGGTCAGTGTAGGTTGTTTGTACATTTCTAGGAATTTTTCTATTTCTTCTACATTGTCTAGTTTTTTGGCATAAAGTTGTTCATAGTATCCTCTTACGATCTCTCTTATTTCTGTGGGGTCAGTAGTAATGTTCCTGTTTTCATTTTTTATTTCATTTATTTGCGTCTTCTCTCTTTTTTTCTTAGTCTAGCTAAGGGTTTGTCAATTTTGTCAATCGTCTCGAAGAACCAACTTTTGGTTTCATTAATTCTCTCTATTTTTTTTTTTTTTTCTCAATTTCATTTATTTCTGCCCTGATCTTATTTCAATCCTTGTTGTATTAGTCAGCCAAAGGGGTGCTGATGCAAAATACCAGAAATTGGTTGGCTTCTATAAAGGGTATTTATTTTGGGGTAGAAGCTTACAGTTACAAGGCCATAAAGCATAAGTTACTTCCCTCACCAAACTCTATGACTCTTCTGGCTTCCTGGGTTCCTCCCTTCCTGGGGCTTGATTCTTTCCAGGTTCAGCTGCTTGTTCTCTCTACAAGGCTAGTTGTGAACTGTCAGGCAAATGGTTCATCTCTTTTCCTGGGGCCTTCTCTCCTTCCTCATGACCAAGCTCCTCTGTGTGCTTACTTCCCAGGTCTCTAGCTCAAAAACTCTAGCATAAACACTCCAATTCAAAACTCCAACTAACTCTTCTGCTCTGCCATGTAGTTTTATCTGAGTCCCCGGCCATGGGGGCTCAACATCCTACTGATGTGGCCCAATCAAAGCCCTATTCATAACTTAATCATGCCCAGAGGAACAGACCAGTTTTCAAGCATAATCAAATGTCTATTTTTTTAGAATTCATAACTATTTCAAACTGCCACACTTGTACTTGCTTTGGGATTGGTTTGCTGTTCTTTTTCTAGTTCCTCCAGCTGTGTAGTTAGGTCATTGATTTTAGCTCTTTCTTCTTTTTTAATATAAGCATTGAAGGCTATAAATTTTCCTCTCAATACTGCCTTAACTGCATCCCATAGGTTGTGATATGTTCTATTCTCATTGTCATTCATCTTGAGACATTTATTGATTTCTCTTGATATTTCTTCTTTGACCCACTGATTATTTAAGACTGTGTTGTTTAATCTCCATATATATGTGAATTTTCCCTTTTTCTACCACTTGTTGATTTCCAACTTTATTCCATTATGCTCAGAAAAAGTGCTTTGTATAATTTTGATTTTGTGGAATTTATTGAAATCTGCTTTGTGAACCAACATATGGTCTATCCTGGAGCAAGATCCATGAGCACTTGAAAATAATGTATATCCTGCTGTTTTGGGGTGCAATGTTCTGTATACGTCTATTAGGTCTAGTTCATTTATCATATTATTCAAGCTCTCTGTTTCTTTATTGAACCTCTGCCCAGATGTTATATCCAGTGCTGAGAGCAGTATATTGAAGTCTCCAGCTATTATTGTAGAAATGTCTATTTCTCCCTTCAGTTTTGCCAGTGTTTGCCTCATGTCTCTTGGGGCATCCTGGTTAGGTGCATTTACATTTATGATTGTTATTTCTTCCTGGTGAATCATCCATTTTATTAGTATGCAGTGTCCTTCCATGTTCCTAATAACAGTTTTTGCTTTTAAAGTCTATATCATCTGATATAAGTAGAGCTACCCCAGCTTTTTTTTTGGTTACTGCACTCATGGAATATCTTTTTCCATCCTTTTACTTTCAGTTTATCGGTATCCTTGGTTCTAAGGTGAGTCTCTTACAAACAGCATATAAATGGCTTGTATTTTCTTATCCATTCCACCAGTCTCTGTCTTTTGATTGGGGAGTTTAATCTATTAAAATTCAATGTTATTACTGTAAAGGCAGTCCTTATTTCATCCATTTTGATCTTTTGTTTTTATCTGTCATTTTATTTTCACCATTCTTTAGACACTTTTAGTTTCTGATACTGATACAGTCATCATTTCCAGACTCTCTCCCAAGCCTCTCTCTCCTGTCTTTTCTTTTCAGGCTGTAACAATCCCTTTAGTATTTCCTGCAAAGCCAATTTTTTTGTTATAAACACTCTCAGTTTCTGTTTATCTGTGAATATTCTAATCTAGCCCTCATTTTTGAAAGATAATCTTGCCAGATATAGAATTCTTGGCTGGCAGTTTTTCTCTCGCAGTATCTTAAATATATCAGACCACTGCTTTCTTGCATCCATGGTTTCTTTTTTTTTTTTTTTTTTTAATATATTTAAACTTTATTTTGTACATTTATTAATTGAAAATATAAACAATTAAAAACTAAAAAGTAAACACAGATTAATAAATATATACATTTCTCAATTAAATGTAATGGATACATATAAAATTTTTTTTGAATCAAACAATATATTACACAATATATTTGGCTCATAGTAACGTATTCCGTCCATGGTTTCTGATGAGAAATCGGCACTTAATATTATTGAGTATCCCTTATATGTTATGCATTGCTTTTCTCTTGGTGCTCTCAGAATTCTCTTTGTCTTTGGCATTTGACATTCTGATTAGTATGTGTCTTGGAGCTGTTCTATTCGGATTTATTTGGATGGGAGTACATTTTGTTTCTTGGACATGGATATGTTTCCTTTAATAGGGTTGGGAAATTTTATACCATTATTTCTTCAGATATTCCTTCTGCCCCTTTTTCCTTCTCTTCTCCTTCTGGGACACCCATGACACGTATGTTTGTATGTCTCTTGCTGTCATTTATTTCCATAAGACCCTGTTCATTTTTTTCCATTCTTTTCTTCATCTGTTCTTTTTTATGTTTGCTTTTGGAGGCCATGTCTTCAAGCTCATCGATCCTTTCTTCTTCTTCCTCAAATCTGCTTTTATATGCCTCTGGTGTATTTTTTATTTCATTTGTTGCACCATTCATTCCCATAAAGTCTGCCCTTTTTCTGTGTATGCTTTCAATTCCTCTTTGTGCCCCCCCCCAGTGTTGTCTTAATATCCTTAATCTCTTAAGCCATCTCATTGAATTTATTAAGAAGATTTGTTTGAACATCTATGATTAGTTGTCTCAACTCCTTTATGTCATCTGTAGGCTTATCTTGTTCCTTTTACTGGGTCATATCCTGTTTCTTGGTATGGTTTGTACTTTTTTGTTGGTGTTTTCGCATCTGGCTTGCTAGATGTATTTATTCTGGGTACAGTTTCTCCCTTTAGTTTAGGGCTTTCTTGTCTTTACTCCCTTGCTTGTTGTATAGTAGGAGTAAAGGATATAGTTGGTGCTGTAAGCTATGGAGGCTGAAGCTGCCCACATTGCCTCAGGAATTGATGAAGCTTCTCCCACTTTTCTCCTCTGTCAGGGGTAGGGACAGAGCTGCCCAAGTTGGGCAGGATAAGACTATCTGCAGTTGCTTGGAGAGACTGATGAAGCATCACACCCCTTCCTCCCCTACCTTGGGCAGTGATGGAGCTGTAGTTGTGGGCAGCAATCTATGTCATGTGGGTCTAATATGACTATAGTTGCCCAGGTAAACTGATGTAGCACTAGACCCCCTCCCTGCCAGGGGTGGGAATGGACCCTCTGGAGTACCTGACAATCTAATCCATGTGTGCTGAATATGCCTTCAGTTGCCCTGAGAGGCTGAGGGAGTACTGTGGGAACAGAACCACCAACGCCCAACAGTTCAGTCCCTGTAGGCCAAAAGTACCTGCCGTTGCCTGGAGAGGCTGAGGAAATACCAGCCCCCTCCTATCCTATTAGGGCATGGGGTTGGATCCATAGGCACCCAACAGTTCAGTCCTTGTAGGCCAAAAGTACCCGCCATTGTCTGGAGAAGCTGTGGAGACACCAGACCCCTCCTATCCAATTGGGGGTCAGGGGTAGATCCATAGGCATCCAACGGTCCAGTCCATGCAGGCTGAAAGTGTCTGCCATTGCCTGGAAAGGCTGTGGAACACCAGCCCCCTCCTTTCCTATTGGGGGCGAGGGTGGATCCACAAGTACCCACCAATCCAGGCTGTGTGGGCCAAAAGCACCTGCAATTACCCAGAGAAGCTGGGCAAACACAATCTGTCTCTTGTCCTATTTGGGATGGAGGTGGAGCCACAGGTGCCCAATGGACAGGTTTGTGTAGGTCAGAAGCACCTGCAGTTGCCCTGAGAGGCTGAGGGAATGCCAGCCCCCTCCTATCCTATGGGGGAACAGAGGTGGAGATGGACTTGAAGGCACTCAACAAACCAGTTCTTGTGGGCTGAAAACTCCTGCCATTGTCCGGACAAGCCGAGGATACCCAGCTCCTCTCCTATCCTATTAGGATGTGGGGATGCAGCCCCAGGTGTCTGACTATTCAGTCTGTGCCGGCCAAAAGCACCTGCAGTTGCCTGGAGAGCCTAGTGCAGGTCCCGCCAGCTTCCTCTCTGCTGGAGGTGGGGCTGGAGCGTAGGCTAGGGCTGCAGTCCGATCTTGGTGGAAAGAAGCCAGTCCCTAATTTCACTGGATTTTCAGTCAGCCAGGCTTCACCTCATGCCAGGGCGGAGTCAAAATGGTGGCTTCTGGACTCTTTCCAACTTGGGCAGGCTCAAACCCTAGCTGTTTCTAGGATTATACTTTAGCCAGCCGAGTCCATTAATCAGTAGCTGAAGTCGGTGGACAACTGTCTTTTCCTCCACCGTTTATGGGAAATGAAGCTTAACTCCAGCCACAGAATAGCTCCTGAGCTGGTTGCGCCACTAGAGTAGGATGGGCACCAGCCTCTGCAGCTTGGCTTGCAGTTTCCCAGAGAGGTGGTATAGGTCCTCCCAGCTTCCTCCCTGCCAGAGATGGGTCTGGGGATTAGGCTAGAGCTGCAATCTGATCTGGGTGGAAAGAAGCCGGTCCTTACCAGCACTGTGATTTTCAATCAGCCCAGCTTCCCCTCATGCCAGGGGTGGAGTCTAAATGGCAGCTACCGGCCTCCTTCTGACCTGGATAGGCTCAAAGTTTAGCTGTTCATATGGCAACATGGATGAACCTGGAGGACATTATGTTGTGAAGCAAGCCGGACACAAAAGGACAAATACTGTATGAATGCATTACTATGAACCAAATATATTGTGTAACATATTGTTAGATTAAAAAAAATTTTTATATGTATTCATTACATTCAATTGAGAAATGTATATATTTATTCATCTGTGTTTACTTTTTAGTTTTTAATTGTTTATATTTTCAATTATTAAATGTACAAAATAAAGTTAAAAAAAAAATTAGCTGTTCCTAGGGTTATACTTTAGTCCGCCAAATTTACTAATCTGTAGCTGAAGTCGGTGCCACACCATGTCTTCCTCCCTCGTTTTTTGGGAAATGGAGCTTCCAACTCCAGCCACGGAATAGCTCCTGAGGTGGCTTGTGCCATGGGTACTGACCTCTGCGGTGTGGAGGGCTCTACTCAATAAATCCTCTCTGCAGATGGGCAGTCTCCTCCTTCCATACTTTCAAGGATGTTGCAGGATACTGTTCTGGCCTCCTGGGGCCCCCAAAAAGGTGCTTTAGATAGCTCTGGGTGATTAATAACTGCCCTATAGCACGAGCTGACTCCAGGAGCTCCTTACTCTGCCGCCATCTTGGCTTCCCCTTGTCAGGATCTTTTTTTTTTTTTTTCAGGGGAGAGCGCGAACGCAGTCCCCCACTACCACAAATTATGCAGTCGAGTTTCCCACATTTGGGGAAATCGCAGGGGTCAGCACATCCGGAGTGCAATGGATAAGCCTCGCCCTGGGAAAACCACCTTCGTGATCATGGTATCTCCCCTGCCAGGTAAGTATTGTCAGGATCTTTTAAAAAATTTTTTTGTCAAAACATTAAAAGCTCTCACTGTTGCTTATAAGTGAATAGGGGAATGAAAAAAACAATAAAACTAATATTTATTTATTATACTGTACTAGATATATTGAGTCTTAAAGTGTTTTGTTTTGTTAAAAATATAAGCATTTAGAGCTATATGTTTCCCTCTCAGCACTGCCTTTGCTGCATCTTGTATGTTTTGGTATATTGTGTTTTGTTTTCATTCATCTCAAGATATTTCCTAATTTCTCTTGTGATTTCTTCTTTGACCCATTGGCTGTTTAAGAGTGTGTTGCTTAATCTCCATATATTTGTGACGTTACTAGTTCTCCCTCTGTTGCTGATTTTTAGCTTTATTCCACTGTGGTTGAAAGATATACATTGTACGATCATATTGTTTTTGAATTTATTGAGACTTGTTTTGTAACCTAACATATGGTTTATCTTGGAGAATGACCCATATGCTTTAGAGAAGAAGGTGTATTCTGCTACTGTTGGGTGAAGTGTTCTATATATGTCTGTTAGGTCTTTTTGGCTTAGAGTATCATTCAAGTCTTTTATTTCCTTATTGATCCTATGTCTAGATGATCCATCCATTATTGAAAGTGGTGTGTTAAAGTCACCTACTATCAATGTAGAACTATTTCTCCCTTCAAATCTGTCAATATTTGCTTCCTATATTTTGGGGATCTGCCATTAGGTATACATGTATTTATAATTGTTATGTCTTCTTGTTGAATTGACCCCTTTATCAGAATATAGTGACCTTCTTTGTCCCTCATAACAGTTTTTGACTTAAGGTCTATTTTTATCTGATATTGGTATACCTAATTCCGCTCTCTTTTGGTTAATGCTTTCATGGTGTATATATATATCTTTTACATCTATTCATTTCAACCTACTTGTGTCTTTGAATTTAAGGTGAGCCTCTTGTAAACACATATAGTTGGGTCATGCTTTTTAATCCATTCTATCAATCTCTGCATTTTGAGTGTAGAGTTTAATCCATTTATATTTAGAGTAACTACTGATAATGCAGGACTTTTCTGCCATTTTGCTATTTGGTCTTTGCATGGGTCTTATACCTTTTTTGACTCTCATGTCTTTCATTAATGTCTACTTTCATATTTATTTGATTTTTTGTTTTGTACCATATTGAGTCCCTTTTCATTTCCTTCTATGTATATTTTTCAGATATTTTCTTTGTGGTTACCATAGGGCTATAATTTAAAATCCTAAATCTATAACAATGACTTTTGATTTGATATTAACTTAACTTCAGTAGCATAATCATACACTGTTCTGATAACCACCCATTCCCCCATTTTTGTTGTACTTGTTACAAATTATATCTTTATACAGTGTATGTCCAAACCCATATATTTATCATTATTGTTTATGCTTTTGCATTTTAGAACCTATAAGAAGTAAAAAGTGGAGTTACATACCAAAAAATCCAATCCAGTAATTTTGGCATTTATAATTACTATATGGTTACTTTACTGGAAGTTTTTACTTCTTTATGCTGCTTTGATCCACTGTCTAGTATCCTTACCTTTCATTTTGAAGAACTCCATTTAGCACTGCTTGTAGTGCAATCTAATGGTGGTGCACTCCCTCAGCTTTTATCTGAGAATGTCTTAGTATCTCTCTCTTTAAAAAAAAAAAGGTTTATTTTATTTATTCCCCTCCTCTCGTTGTTTGTGCTCACTTTCTGCTCTTTGTTTCCATTCATTGTGCACTGTGTTCACTCATCTTCTCTTTAGGAGGCACCAGGAACCAAACCTGAGACCTCCCATGTGGGAGAGAGGCTCTCAATTGTTTGAACCACTTCCGCTCCCTGCTTTGTTGTGTCTCTTATTGTGTTTCCTCCTTGTGTCTCCTTGTTGTGTCCTCTTGTTGTGTAAGCTTGCCGTGCCAGCCCGTTGGGTCAGCTCTCTATCTTGCTCGTCTTCTCTAGGAGGCACTGGGAACCAAACCCAGGATCTCCCATGTGGTAGGCGGGTGCCTAAATGCTTGAGCCACATCTGCTTCCCGCATTTTTGAAAGAAAGTCTCACCAGATATAAAATTCTTTGTTGGCAATTTTTTTCTTTCAGCACTTTAAATGTTTTATCCCATTGCCTTCCTGCCTCCATGGTTTCTGATGAGAAATTGGCACTTAATCTCATTGAAATTCCCTTGCAAATAACTCATTGCTATTCTCTTGCAGCTT
Organism: Tolypeutes matacus; assembly: GCA_026826555.1. Taxonomy (NCBI): domain Eukaryota; kingdom Metazoa; phylum Chordata; class Mammalia; order Cingulata; family Chlamyphoridae; genus Tolypeutes; species Tolypeutes matacus. The sequence goes on from JAKSZT010037198.1 coordinate 5,587,944, forward strand.
TCAGAACTGTCTCCTTGTCCTTGGCATTGGACAGTTTGATTACTATGACCCTATGTATACTGTTTTGTCTTTGAACTAAATCCATTTCTTGTCTCATAACTGTAGTAACAGAGGCTGTTGTGTAAATATACTTTTAAGTGTTCACAAAAAGAAACACTAACAATTTAATAACCATTTCTTCCTTTTAGACAGTTTGGACTACTTATCTAGACTAGCTATTCCTAGAGTGTGCACATAATGAGTGGATGACTTTTTATTTCTCAATCTTTAAATTTTCTCAAAGGGGTAAAAAGAGAAGGAAAGAAATTGAGAAAGAACTTTGGCTTTAGACAAATATGAATACTGTAAAAGGCTAATTATGTTCTCTCTGCAAGGAAAGGGGAGAAAACTTAGAAGCAGAAAAACCCAAGATACTCAAAAGAAAGTTATTAAAGTTAGTTGAAACAAGAGTTCAGTCCTTTGGCAATTTCATCAAATGATACAATTAAAAAGGCAGCATTTCTTATTCCCCGAAGTACAGAAATAAAGGAGGGGGGTGTCTCCTACATTACACAAAATAATTTCTCAATTTTAATCAGGGAAAATGAAAAACCCTCATGGTATCTAACAAAATATTAAACTTTCATTCTGGGGAATCCTGCTACTGTCTCAAATAAAATGGCAAAAATCTCCTGATATATAGGTAGTGCCTAATAAAAGACTATGCCAAGCCCTAATCTTAATGCTTGTACTTAGGAACCTTATTCCTGCAAAAAGGAAACTTAGCCTAATTATAATTAATGCCTAAGAGTTACCTCCTGAAAACCTCCTTGTTACTCAAATGTGACCTCTCTCTAAGCCATACTCAGCAAATAAACTCACTACCTTTCCCCCTGAAGTGGGACATGACTCCTGGGATGAGCCTCCCTGGCACTGAGGGATTATTACCAAGTGCCAACCAGCAATGCACTTGGAAAAAGACTTGACCAAAAGAGGGAAACATTATATACAAAAGAGATTTTATGGCTAAGAGGTTTCAAAGGGAGTGGGAGGTTATTCCAGAGGTTATGATTATGCAGGTCTCAGGCAGATCTCATTAACCACCACAGTAAACAAAGCCTCAAACAAAAGTGCTCCCAAGGGCTCCAGACTCTGTAGGCCAGGCACATAGCCTCATGAAATCAATACTCCCTTGGCAGGTCCTATTTTAGAATATATGATACTTTATTTCCCCAATATAACAGAGTTAAAACCATTTATAATTTCCCTACTCATGATTCTTCTATTCTTTTTATTTGAACTTATAATTATCACTATAACCATTAAATATATATCTCAGAGACTTAAATCTTCTCTCTGTTCATATGCTGGTTGAGCCCTTAATCTCAGCAGAGTTGCGGCCAACACCTACTCTCCAGGTCTTTGGACTTGCCCAGGACAGCTAACAAAATGATGATGATGGACAAGTCTCATTCCAAAAAACTAGGAGTATCTACAGCTGCAAGCAAAACAGTTCCTTCTGTCTGCCCCATAATATCTAAGTCTCCTTTTAATCTGAACAGTCAGGATGGACGTCTTCCCAAACTCCTCAACACTGAGGAATGAACAAACAAAAGGGAGAGTTTAACCATGGACCAAAGTAGAGTTTTGGTTATTGTAGTTATTATCATGTGATAACGGAAGAACTTGTAACATTGATAGAAGGATAGTGGTTACCAGTGGTTTTGAGGAAGGGGTAGGATGAATAGGTGGAACACTAGGCATTTTTAGGGTGTTGGGGTTGTCCTATATGATACTGCAATGACATACATGACACTATAAATTTGTCAAAGCCTATGAAACTGTACAGTGCAAAGTGTAAACCATAATTCAAACTATAGACCTTGTTTAGTAGCAGTGCTTCAATAATGGTTCATCAGTTGAAACAAATATACCACACTGGGGAGTAGATGTGGCTCAAGTAATTGGGTGGCCGCCTCCCACATTGGAGGTTCTGGGTTCAGTTCCTGGTGCCTCCTAAAGAAGACGAGCAGATGCCGCAACCAGCAAGATGCCGCAACCAGCAGATGCTGCACCTGCCATAACAAGCAGATGCCGCAACCACCACAATGAGCAGACACTGAAAAGAGCAGATGCCCCAACTGCTGCAATGAGCAGATGCCACAACGAGCAGACGCCACAACCAGCGGGGAGGTGAAGTGGCTCAAGTGGTTGGGCACTCACCTCCCACATGGGAGGTTCCAGGTTTGATTTCCAGTGCCTTCTAAAGAAGAGGAGCAGACAAAGAGCAGACAGACAAGGGAACCATCTTGGCGGGGGGGTGGGCACAGAATAAAATTTTTTTAAAAAAGTACCACACTAATGTAAGATGTTAATAATAGGTGAAAATGTGTGTGTGTGTGTGTTATACGGGAATCCCCTATACTTTTTTTAACAAATCAATTTTATTGATACATATTAATAAAGCATAAATCCATCCAAAGTGTACAAATGGTATTCAGTATAATCACATAGTTGTGCATTCATTACTTTAATCATTTTTAGAGCATTTTCATTATCCCAGTAATAATAATAAAACACAAAAACAAAAGACTCATCACCTCTCAATCTCTCTATGCTTCCCCTGCCGTACATAGCTGCTATTCTGTTTCCTTCCGTTTAGTTTATTTGTATTTATATTTTGTAAAAACAGTCTTATATAGGCAATATCTCCCGTATTCGTATTTTACAAGAGATTTCACTGTTATACAGTCCCATGTTACATTTTTTTAGCTTTCCTTCTAGTAATATACATAGCCTTAGACTTTCCCTTTCAACCATTGTCATACCCATATAATAACTGCTAGTCACAAACACCATGTTGTGCTCTCACCACTTCCATTCATTTCTAAAGATTTACAAACCTTTTTATCAGTTCTGCCCAGATTAACCATCAACTTTCCGTTCTCTACTCTTATTCTATTTTCTGTTGACCTATAAATTATTAATATCATGAGTTTGTAATTAGTTCATAATAGCACAATCATACAGTATTTGTCCTTTTGTGTCTGGCTTGCTTCATTCAACATGATGTCCTCCAGGTTCATCCATGTTGTCATATGCTTCACAACTTCATTTCTTCTTACCGCTGCATAATATTCCATTGTGTGTATACACCACAATTTGTTTATCCATTCATCAGTTGATAGACACTTGGGTTGGCAATCATGAATAATGCTGCTATGAACATGGGTATGCAGATGTCTATTTGTGTCACTGCTCTCAGTTCTTCTGGGTATATACCTACCCAGTATTTCCGGGTCACATGGCAAGTCTATATTCAACTTCCTTAGGAACTGCCAAACAGTCCTTCACGTGGCTGTACCAGTCCTCCACAGTGGATGTACCATTCTACATTCCCACCAACAGTGAATAAGCATTCCTCTCACTCCACATCCTCTCCAACATTTAAAAGTTTCTGACTTTTTAATAGTGGCCAATCTAATAGGTGTGAAATGATATCTCATTGTAGTTTTTTTTTTGTGAGGTACCAGGACCAGAGATTGAACCTGAGACCTCATATGCGGGAGGCTGGCGCTCAACCACTGAGCCACATCGGCTCCCCTGAGTTGGCTCTCTCGTCTGATTGTTGTTTGCTCGTTTTTTTTTTTTTCTCTCTCATTGTTTTCTCTCTTTTTTTGCTCATTTGCTCATTGTTTTTGCTCATTGTCTGCTCATTGTTTTTTTTTTTTTCTCATTGTCTGCTCATTGCCTGCTCATTGATTGTTTGTTTTCTTTAGGAGGCACCGGGAACCAAACCTGGAACCTCCCATGTGGGAAGCGGCTGCTCAACTGCTTGAGCCACATCCACTCCCTCATTGTAGTTTTGACATACATTTCTCTAATTGCTAGTGATGTTGAACATTTTTTCATGTTTCTTCACCATTTGTATTTCTTCTTTGGACAATTGTCTTTTGCCTATTTTTTTTTTTTTTTTTAAGATTTTATTTATTTATTCATTTATCCCCCCCCCCCTTGCTGCTTGTGCTCGCTGGGTCAGCTAACCACGCCATGCGGGCGGGCTTGCCTTCACCAGGAGGCCCCGGGAACTGAACCCGGGGCTTCCCATATGGTAAACGGGAGCCCTACTGATTGAGCCACAGCCGCTTCCCTCTTTTGCCTATTTTTAAATCGGGTAGTTTGTCTTTTTATTGTTGAGTTGTATGATCTCTTTATATATCATGGATATTAAACTCTTATTGGATATGTGATTTCCAAATATTTTCTCCCAGTGAGTCAGCTGCCTTTTCACCCTTTTGACAAGGTCCTTTGAGGTGCAAAAGTGTTTAATTTTGGGGAGGTTCCATTTATCTATTTTTTCTTTTGTTATTCGTGCTCTGGATGTAAGGTTTAAGAAACTACCACCTACCACAAGATCTTGATGATGTTTTCCTACATTTTCTTCTAGGAGTTTTATGGTTGGCACTTTTATATTTAGGTCTTTGATCCATTTTGAGTTAATTTTTGTGTAAGGTGTGAGATAGAGGTCCTCTTTCTTTCTTTTGAATATGGCTATTCAGTTCTCCCAGCACCATTTGCTGAAGAGACTGTTCTGGTTCAGCTGGGCAGACTTAACAGCCTTATCAAAAATCACTTGACTGTAGATGTGAGGGTCTATTTCTGAGTTCTCAATTTGGTTCCATTGGTCAATCTGTCTATCTTTATGCCAGTACCATGCTGTTTTCACCACTATATCTAAGTAATATGCTTTAAAATAAGGAAGTGAGAGTCCTCCAACTTCGTTCTTTTTAAAGACATTTTTGGCTATTCAAGGTCTCTTACCCTTCCGAATAAATTTGATTATTGGCTTTTCTATTTCTTCAAAAAAGACTGTTGGGATTTTTATTAGGTTTGTGTTGAATCTGTAAAACAGTTTGGATAGAACCAATGTCTTAATGATATTTAGTCTTCTAGTCCATAAACATGGAATGTCCTTCCGTTTATTTAGGTCTTCTTTGTTTTTTTTTTTAAGCAATGTTTTGTAGTTTTCTGAATACAGATCCTTTATGTCCTTGGTTAAGTTTATTCCTAAATATTTGATTTGTCACTATTATACATGGAATTTTTTTCTGATTTCTTCCTCAGATTGCACATCAATGGTGTATAGAAAACGCTATTGATTTTTCTGTATTAATCTTGTATCCCGCCGCTTTGCTGAACTCACCTATTAATTCTAGTAGCTTCGTTGTGGATTTTTCAGGATTTTCTCTATAAGATCGTATCATCAGTGAATAGTGAAAGTTTTACTTCTTCCTTTCCTATTTGGGTGCCTTTTATTTCTTTATCTACCCTAATTGCTCTAGCTAGAACTTCTAGCACAATATTGAAACACATTGGTGACAGTGGGCATCCTTGTCTTGTTCCTGATATCATTGGGGAAGCTTTCAGTCTTTCATCATTAAGTACAATGCTAGCTGTAGATTTTTCAAATATGCACTTTACCATATTGAGAAAGCTTCCTTCTATTCCTATCTTTTAGAGTGCTTTTATCAAGAAAGGGTGCTGTATTTTGTCAGATGCCTTTTCTGTATCAATCGAGAGGATCATGTGATTTTCTTTTTCAATTTATTAATGTGGTTTATTACACTAATTGATTTTCTTGTGTTGAACCACCCTTGCATACCTTGGATAAAACCCACTTGATCGTGGTGTATAATTCTTTTAAAGTGCTTTTGGATTTGGTTTACTAGTATTTTGTTGAGGATTTTTTGCATCTATATTCATTAGAGATATTGGTCTGTAATTTTCTTTTCTTCTTTGTAGTATCTTTATCTGGTTTTGGTATTAGGGTGATGTTGGCTTCATAGAATGAGTTTGGTAGCATTCTTTCCTGTTCAATTTTTTTGAAGAGTTTGAACAAGGTTGGTATTAGATATGTTTGAATGATTTGTAGAATTCACCTGTGAAGCCTTCTGGTCCTGGGCTTTTCATCTTTGGGAGGTTCTTCATGACTGTTTCAATTTCTTCACTTTCTGATTTCAGTGTAGGTGGTTCATGTGTTTCTAGGAATTTGTCCATCTTGTCTACATTGTCTAGTTTTTTGGCATACAGTTGTTCATAGTATCCTCTTATGATCTCTCTTATTTTTGTGGGGTCAGTGATAATGTCTCTCCTCTCATTTCTGATTTTACTTATTTGCGTCTTCTCTCTTTTTTCTTTGTCAGTCTATCTAAGGGTTTGTCGATTTTGTTGATCTTCTCAAAGAACCAAGTTTTGGTTTTGTTGATTCTACTGGTGTTTTTTTTTTTTTTCTCAACTTCATTTATTTCTGCTCTGATCTTTACAATTTCTTTCCTTTGGCTTGGTTTGGGATTAGTTTGCTCTTCTTTTTCTAGTTCCTCCACGTGTATAGTTAGATCTTCAATTTTAGCTCTTTCTTTTTTTTTAATGTAAGCATTGAGGGCTGTAAATTTCCCTCTCAGCAATACCTTCCTGGTGTCCCATAGTTTTTTTTTTTTTTAGGTACAGGGGGCCCAGGATTGAACTTGGGATCTCGTTTGTGGGAAGCCAGCACTCAACCACTGAGCTACATTGGCTTCCCTAAGTTGGTTAGTTGGTTTTATCATTTGTTTTGCTTTTCATTTTTTCAGGAGGCACCAGGAACTGAACCTGGGACCTCCCATGTGTGAGGCGGGCACTCAGCTGCTTGAGCCACATCTGCTCCTATGTCCCATAGGTTTTTTTTTTTTTTTTTTTTAAGGATAATAGATATTTATTTTTTTAAAAAATTCCAGGGGTGCTCCCAGTGTAAGCAGACAGTTCTGTTTCTTGTACCTTCTATAGCTACAATCAGTTACAATCATCGTTGTTCAGTACAACATATTTGAGGCATTTGAAATGTCTCATATGTCAAAAAAATTAACTTGTCTCTGGTATACCATACTTCTTAGCACAAGTATTTTCCATAATGGTTACTACAGAGTATTTGCTGGCTAATCTTTAGTTAATCAGAATCACATGTTCCATAGATATTCCAGTTAACTGAGGTTTATATCTGTACGTCACTGGTACCAGAGAGAGAGAATTACCCCTTTTCTTCAGCAATTTCAGAAGGCCCCTGAAATTTGCCTTCTTATTGCCTTCTTGGAAATAAGGTGAAATAAAAGAAAACAAAATATTATTTTCGATGAAAAAAATTTATATCCTAATTACTATTATTTAAGTAGATACTTAAAAGAATTTTTATTTTTAAGCATCTTCCATAACTATTAGATACACCTAAACTTAATTACACTTAAGGTTCTCATAAGATAATCATTTCAAGGGGAAAAAAGTGAATGTTATTTCATTTATATAAAATAATTTGCTTATAAAAAGTATACAAATGTCATTCTGCCAGATGTGCCTCTTACCTCCTCATACAGCTGCACCAGTGACATTAATGATGTCATGAACATTAAAAACTTGTAATTCTTGGACAGAATTGTGCTTTGACAGAAAGCATCACTTTCAGCAGGAGTGATTCTGTTGGGTATCTTTAAAATGTCAAAGTAGTTGTTAGAAATATTTAGTTTCTTTCTGTGTAAGATTATCCCCACAAGGCTGAACTGATGTCTGTTTCCCAACCACCACCACCACCACCACCATCTCCATCATCTCCATCATCTCCATCATCTCCACCCCAGGAGTAACCAGTGCACCCCCATCCAGATCGACAGGCACAGTGGTGCAGTTTAGCGATAAAGAATCCAGTCTTAGCTTACACCTTTAGAGCGTTTGTTTATATCACATTATTGTGAATTTATACAAACTCCATTGGTAGTTTAAAACTGTACTGTTACACATTACTATACTATTACAAAATATCCTTTTCTGTAAATGCATTGAAAATTTTCTTGGGTATTTATTAGGCCTATTTTTGGCAATATTTCAAATGCTAACAACCAGATATTTCTTCACAGTTGTTTCAATATTTCCAAACTCCAAATATAAAAAGTCAGTTTTCTTAATTCTCTGAAATTGCTTACTTGAGTTCATAGGAATTCTCTAGGAATACTGACCCATCTCACCTAATCTAACCTTCAAAATAGTTAAAACAAAACCAAAACAAACCAGCTGTATATAATGAGTCTTTCAATTATAAAACTATTGAAAGATTATGAATCAGCTGATCTATGAAATTATACAGGAGAAAGTTGAAATAGCTGCTTTTTGTTTTTAAAAATTAAACTTAGGTTATAAGAAAGTTGAAAATCTGCCTTTAAGTCATGCAGAATAAGTCAACATTTTTCTATCTCCTCTAAGAAACTCAAATGTTTCTTAAAATGATAATCATAACACTCAAAACTATTTTTTTTTTAAAGATTTTATTTATTTATTCATTTATCCCCCCCTTGCTGCCTGCGCTCGCTGGGTCAGCTAACCACGCCATGCGGGCGGGCTTGCCTTCACCAGGAGGCCCCGGGAACCGAACCCAGGCCTCCCATATGGTAAACGGGAGCCCTACTGATTGAGCCACAGCCGCTTCCCTAAAACTATTTTTTGTGGCCAGTTATTTATGTCTTTGAGACTAGAATGTATGGTTCTATTTAGCCAAGATAAATTATAATGCTAAATTATGTATAAAATATTATTGCAGGTATTTGTCCATCTTCTATTGATGTGCCATTATTATTGCCAGGGGACCTAAAGAAGTATAAAACAGTTTTGCTAGCAGTGGGTGTTTCATTCACTACTTTCTTCAGTTCTTTTGTGCCATAGTAGGAATCTGGACCTTTAAGGGTGGCGCAGGCTGTATAGCACACTTTGGGCAGGATCTCTATTGGTTCTTTGAACATGACCCTGAATGTTTTAGAGGTCCCATCACAACTAAATCAGGTATCATTTTGTCCCAGAGCTTGTTTTTTTTTTTTTCATATTCAGTTATCTGTATATTCACTTGATAATCTGTGGGACCATGAATAGGTTCATATAAGCCAAATCCCACAATAGAAATTCTTCTATTAACCATGAACCTGATTCGATCACTCGTTCCACTGTAACCCCAACAGCTCTCTACTTGCTGTAACCTATTGATGCTGTATTCCTTCCCTCTGAGGCAGTATTTTAGTCGGTCAATGTAATCAACTTGCGGTTTAGTTGTAAATGAAGTAAAAAAGTAAATGAAGTAAAATGAAGAAAGATTTACCACTTCACCATCTGACAAAATTTCAGATTGAGCAGGACCTGCTACAAACTCCTCAATTGTCATTAGTGGGAAGCGAATTAAGGAAAGTGCTTTTCCTAGAACTTTTCTGTTTGTTTCCAAGTCACGGGCAATCGTCTCTGACATTCTGCTTCTGCCCAGCGCAAAACAGCTCCAAAAAGTCGACTTTCTCCAATAATAAGTGTACCTCTTTCCAGAACTGCACAAAGTGTGTCTATATCAATATCAGTAAATCCCTCTGCACTTATTGCATCTGTTGTGGTTTTGTCTATCGTGTCTAGACAAAGACTAGCAAACTGAGGTTCATCAAATAATTGAGCCGGAGTAAGAAGCGTAAAGGCATTCTCTGCCCTAAGATGTTTGATAAGAAATTCAACACAATGTGCTTCCAAGGCTGGGACTGTGTATTTCTTAGCAGTATAAAGAGTGGTCATAAATGTCTCTGGACCAATCTGAACTTCATCTGAATATAGATATCTCAGCAGTGCCAGGAAGGCAGTGGGCTCCATCCACGTCTGGCAGCTCGATCTCTACCGATGTGGCCATGCCGCATTGAACATGGCATTGAAGGGGTGGGTGAGGAAGAGCTGCTTGGCCCCGCTGCCCTTGCCCAGCACGAAGCACAAATCGCTCAGCATGTCTGAGTTGAAGAGGAAGGCGAAGGGCTCCTTCAGCGACGCCTTGGTCGCCTGCCAGTTGTAGAGCAGCTCCCTCTGCAGGGGGAGCAGGGCCCAATCCCACAGGGCGGGCTTGGTCTCAGCCCTCAGGTCTTGCTCCCCCAGCACCGCAGGCCTGACGGAGGCCATTCTTTAGGCCCGGGCTACGGAGAACGCCCCCGGAGGCCCCCATAGGTTTTGATACGTTGTGTTCTCATTTTCATTTGTCTCAAGATATTTGCCTAATTCTCTTGCAATTTCTTCTTTGACCCACTGATGATTTAAGGATGTGTTGTTTAATGTGATATATTTATGAATTTTCCCTTTCTCCATCCATTATTGATTTCCATCTTCATTCTGTTATGATCAGAGAAAGTGCTTTGTATCAGAGAAAGTGCTTTGTATAATTTCAGTCTTTTTAAAATTATTGAGACTTGTCTTGTGACCCAACGTATGGTCTATCTTGGAGATGGTTTCATGAGCACTTGAAATGAATGTATATCCTGCTGTTTTGGGGTCCAATGCTCTAAAGATGTTTGTTAGGTCTAGTTCATTTATCATACTATTCAAGTTCTCTATTTATCCTCTGTGCAGATGTTCTATCCAATACTGAGAGTGGAATATTGAAGTCTCCAAGTATTATTGTAGAGATGTCTATTTCTCCCTTCAGCTTTGCCAGTGTGTGCCTCATGGATCTTGGGGCACCTATGTTAGGTGCATAAATATTTAATATAGTTATTTCTTCTTGGTGAATTCCCCCTTTTATTAATACATAATGACCTTCCTCATCCCTTATAACAGTTTTGCATTTAAAATCTATTTTGTGTAATATTAGTATCATTAATCCAGCTCTTTTTTGGTTACTGTTTGCATGGAATATCTATTTCCAACCTTTCGCTTTTAACCTGGTTATGTCCTTACGTCTGACGTGTGTATGTAGATGTAGACATCTTTTTTAAATCCAGTCCATTAGTCTATGTCTTTTGATTGGGGAGTTCAAGCCATTAACACTCAATGGTTTTACTATAAAGGCATTTTTTTAAAAGAAAACAATTTATTGAAGTATATCATTCATACATGAATATACATAAACAATAAGTGTTCAGTAAACATTGTGAACTTACAAAACAAACACGCATAACATCATACAGGGCTCCCACACATCATCCCACCACAAATACTTTGCATTGTTATGAAACATTTGTTAACAAATTATGAAAGAGCATCATCACAGTATTGCTACTAACTATAGTCCGGATCTTACTCCCCTATACTTTTTTTTTTTTTTAAGGATTTATTTATTTACTTTTATCCATTTTTACCCCCCCCCACACACACACCCATTTTTGCTGTTTTTGTATCCATTTGCTGGGCAACTGCTCTTTGTGTCTGTTTCCTGCCCTCTCTTCTTATACTTCTGTCTTCACTGGGATTCAATCCTTGGAACTGATGTGGGAGAGAGGCATACTACTGCCTGTGCCCCCTTAGTTCCTGGTTTTTTGGCATGTCTTGTCTTGGCTGTCCCTTGTGTCACTCTCCTGTTATGTCATCATCTTGCTGCGTGGCTTGTGGGGCTTGACAGCGCTCCTGTTCATGGGGCCTGACGGTGCACCCACGTGCAGGGCCTGGAGGGCTTACCCCGCTCATGGGCCCTGGTGGTGCACACCTGCTTGCGGGGCCTGACGATGCACCTGTGCATGGGGCCTGGTGGCCTGTGCACCTTCTATATTTTTCTTTTTTTTATTTTCACCAGGAGGTCCTGGGGATCGAACCCAGGTCCCTCCATATGGGAGACAGACGCCCAACCATTTGAGCCACATCCATCTCCCTGCTATATCTCTTAAGGTTGACCAAAGATACCCAGAGTTACAGTCATTTCCCATACAGGATGGTCTTACAATAAATCAGGCTTAATATATCACCAGCATTCTAAAAACCAGATCTAGGGAGAAAAACTAGGTCTGGGGACACAAGCATGGTTTCTAATATAGCGAATGTTTAGCCTGCCCTGATTATCACAAAATCAGGACAGTGAGAATATTTGCAAAAGGCATTTCTTACTTCATTTTGTCCTTTGGCTTTCTGTTGTCATATCATACTATTGTCTGTCTTTTTACACTTTAATTTATCCTTCCTAATAATCTTCATTTCTACACTCTTTTCCAAGTCTCTCATTATTGTTTTTTCCTTTCAGGCTGTAGCACTCCCTTTAGTATCTCTTGTAATTCTGGTCTTTTGGTAACATATTCTATCAGTTTTCATTGTCTCTGAAGACTTTGAACTCACCCTCATCTTTGAAGGACAGTTTTGCCAGTTACAGAATTCTTGGCTGGCAGTTTCTCTCTTTCAGTACATTAAATACATCATACGACTTTCTTCTCTTCTCCATGGTTTCTGATGAGAGGTCTGCTTTTAATCTTATTGAGGTTCCCTTGTATGTGATGCTTTGCTTTTCTCTTGCTGCTTTCAGAATACTCTCTTTATCTCTGATATCTGTCATTCTGAATAGTAGGTGTCTCGGGGTAGGTCTATTCTGATTTATTCTGTTTGGGGTGTGTTGTCCTTCTTGGATAATGATATTTATGTTTTTAAATAAGGGTTGGGCAGTTTTTTGTCATTATTTCCTCAAATATTCTTTCTGCCTCTTTTCCATTCTCTTCTCCTTCTGGGAGAATGCATATATTTCTGCATTTTGCATTGTCATTCAATTCCTTGAGACCCTGTTCCATTTTTTCCATTCTTTTTTCTCTCTCTTTTCCAGTTCAGATGTTCTGTCTTCTAAATCACTAATTCTTTCTTCGAGCAATTCAAATCTGCTCGTGTGCCTCTAATGTATTTTTAATTTCATCCATTGTGTCTTTCAATTCCATAAGATCTGTTACTTTTCTTTTTCAGGCTTTCAGATTGTTCTTTATGCTCACCCAGTGTCTTCTTAATATCCTTTTTTCTTTAGCCATACTTTCTTTCAATTCTTCGAATTGATTTAAGAGAGTTGTGTGATTATCATTGATTAAATATCTTAAATCTTGTATCTCTCCAGGATATTTGGTTTGTTACTTTGGCTGGGCCATCTCTTCCTGTTTCTTAGTATGGTTTGTAATTTTTTGCTGATATCTAGGCATCTGAATATGTTGGTGAATTTACTCTGATAGCCAATTTCTCTCTCTTGCCTATTGTTTTTTTTTCACAGCTCTTCTTTGTTATTTATTTCAACTTATTCTAAGTCTTTAAAATTGCCCAGCTTAAGTTATCAAAATTCGGCCAGAGGCCGAATGGGGTACAGATATTCTCCCAGGAGTTAGGATACAGAGAGAGCCAAAAGCAGTTTTTGCCCTTTCAATTTCCAGACTGGCCAGCAGATGGCATGCATTGGTGCACCTTTCCATGGAGAGGAAGTCTCCATTTTCCTATGTTTTGGTCTGGCCAGAGCCGAGATTCAAAGCAGGTTCTGCTGGCCGAATTCACTGAAGAGAAATCCCCTGACTTCCCCTCCCTTTTCCCTTGTAACAGCTGACAGGAAGGAAGATGTCTTTTCCCCTCTCAGTCAGCTGCAGTGAGTAGGGGTTTTACAAACCCAGCTTAATATCTTGGGGGTGGGGGAGGGGAGCCCTTCCTGGCCGCCATGGGGGTTTGGTAACTCACATTTATTGTTTCAGTTTCTTCGTCTCTCTGTCCCTTACCCTCCAGCGAGTTGTGTAGCACTGCCCTGGTCTGCTGACCCCCAAAGTGGGTCCTTCAGATAGCTTTTGGCTCTTTCTCCATTGTTTTTGTGAGAGAGTTGAACCCTACCTGCCTAGTCCGAAGCCATCTTCCTCTAACCTTCTTTTGACTAGGGTTGGCATAGTATATTTATTCCTATATCTTAAAAAAGAAAATTTTTTATTGTGGTAATACATATAAGAGGAAATTTGCCATTTTAATCTTTTAAAGTCTAGAATTCAGTGGCATTAATTACATTTACAATAGTGTGCTACCATCCATTATCAAGCTTTTCATCATCCAAACAGCAATTGTGTCCTTATTAAGTAATAACTTCCTATTTGCCCAGGCCCCTCCTCAGCCCCTGGTAAACTCTAATTTTTTATTTATTTATTTATTTTTTAGGGTTTCCACATTTCCTAAAGTTTTTATTAAATGATTTAATAACATCATAAATGCTTTCTAGGATATATTTTAAAAGAACAGGGTAGTCTGAATTTAATTAAAACATAAGGAATGCCTGAACTTACTACTGTATGTAAAATTAGATAAACATTTGACAATCATTACCAACAAAAACCAAAAGGATACATTTTCTAAAATATAGAAACATACATAAGTGAAAGAAAGGCAGCCCAGTTCATGAAAATGACCCCAAAATGTCAAAGGCCTATAAATGTATTATCTTTTTTTATATCTCTTTGAATTTGCTTATTTCATTTGTGGCATCATATAATATTTGTCCTTTTGTGTCTGGCTTATTTCACTTACCATGTTCCAGTGTTCATTCATGTTGTAGTGTAACAGAACTTCATTCCTTTTTATGACTGAATAATATTCCATTGTACATATATACCACATTTTATTTATCCATTCATCTGTCTATGAACACTTAGGTTGTTTCTACCTTTTGGGTACTGTGAATAATGCTGCTCTGGACATTGATGTACAAGTAACTTTTTAAGTCCCTCCTCTGAATTCTTTTGGTTATATACTTAGGAGTAGAATTGCAGGGTCATGGGGAAATGCATGTCTTTTCACTTTCTTGATAATGTCCTTTGCAAAAAAAAAAAGTTTTTAATTTTGATGAAGTACAATTTCTCTATTTTTAAAAATTTTGTTGCTCATACTTTTGGTGTCATCTATGAATCCATTGCCAAACATAAGGTCCAGAAGATTTTTCCCTCTGTTTTTTTCTAAGATTTTATAGTTTTAATTCTTATATTTAGGTTGTTGATTCATTTTTAGGTAATTTTTGTCTATGGTGTGAAGTAGGACTCAATCCCTCTACTTTTATCTTACTTTTTTTTCTTTATATTTAAGATGTATTTCTTTTAGGAAGCAGATAGTTGGGTCTTTCTTTTTTATTCAATCAAACAATCTCTGTCTTTAATTGGGTTGTTTGGTCCACTGACTCTTAAATAATTGTTAATATGGTTAGGTTTCAAACTATTATCTTGCTGTTTGGTTTTTTTTATTTGTTCCATCTGTTCTTTGTTCCATTTTCCCTCATTTTCTTTTTTCTTTGGATTGAGTATTTTTAAAGATTCTATTTTTATCTCCTTTGTTGGATTAGCAGAAATTATTTTGTTATTTTAGTGGTTGCTCTAAGATTTATAGTATACACCTTTAACTTATCACAATCCACCTTCTAGTGATAAAATATCACTTCATATACAGTATATGAATCTTGCAAGAATATATTTCCAGTACTATACACAGTACTCCGTTGAACATCCCTGGGGTTATGGTTTTCTCTTTGTGCAGCTATCTCCTTTTCTATATTCTATCCTGCAAACTCTAGCTGCCATCGTGTTCTTGGACTCTCACTTCTGTCTCATCAAATCAGGGAGTTCATTAGGCTCTACCTGAAGCACTCTCCTTACTTCATAGAGTGGTCTGAAAAATCTCTCTCAAGTCTGGGGCACTTGTAGGGCTCACCTTGTTTGTTTCCCATTTCTCAGGGAATCCAGATCTAACTCCAAAGAGTCCACTCTTAACTGCCATGCTATTTGGGTACATTTGAGGGTAGCTGAAGGGAGCCTTTGTTGTAATGTTTCACAATTTGAAGGACTCTGGTCTTGCTGAGGATGCCCATCTCTGAGCTGTGGTCTTTGGCTTGGTGTAATCCAGACTCAAGTTTCTTAGCTACACTCCTTGGGCTTCCAAGGGTGTCTTTGAATGAATAGATTTCAAGGTATCTATGACCCCCTGAAATTAAATCAAATGTTGGCTGTGGGGAGAGGGATATAGCTTTGTTAGTCTCACCAGGACTTGTGACAATATCAATAACTCTGTTCTTTGGAAGCCAGTTGCTCCCCAGTGTCCTATTGCTTAAGGATTATTTTTTATGTTTATTTAATATAGATATAGATTGCTGGACCAGGCCCCTGGAAATCCCAATTCATTATGTCTAGGGTGGGGTCTGGAAATCTACGTTTTTACAAAACATTCCAGTGATTCTGATGTAAGGCCAGGATTGAAAGCCACTGGGGCAGATGACCTTTTAAAGTTCCTGTCACTGCTGAGACGCCACAAGACTAGCATTGGGTAGGCAGGTGCTGCCCCCTGGTGGCCTTGGCTGCCATCTGGCCATACTCTGCTGTGCTGCCTAGTGAAGTGACCTGCTTTGTGAGCACTGAAGAGTCTTGCTCCTGACACTCCTGGAGGGCTTCCTGTCAGACACCTTGAAAATCTTAGCTTTTGGGCATTGACACCGTTTCTCATGTATAAAGGTGTTGCTGCTAAATGGTAGCAACTATGCATCTCTGTACCAACACCTAATATACTGTTTGGCATGTCTTTGGTGTCATTAGTATTTTCTGAGTATGAGACACAAACTCCTAAGGCTCTCGTGTGGAGGGACAATACCTACATCATTGCAATGTCTGTCATAATTTTTCTTCACGGGACTATGATATGACCCATGGTACATATGAATCCTTGACCATGATCAGTTTCCTGAAGAAATTCTACCATTAAAATAATTGTAGCATTATAGCATTATAACGGAAGCAGGGTCTGGCCTTTGGCTTAAGCAAGTTTTCTTGAAACAGATGAATATGAATCCTTTTAAGTTGTTTAACCCTCCACAGTGCACAGAGTCTTTTCATGTACATCATCTCCCTTGTTAGCTGTTCCCTATAAACCATAAGGCAAGAAGGGCAAATGTGGTTATCCACACCCACATCATTAAAAATGGCAGACAACTGTGTCCATTATCTGAATGTGCCTTGGTTTAGGAAGACACTGATCCCACTGTCATACTCACACAAGCACCTTCTGTCAGTGAGCCCCGAATCAATAAAGAACCTATACTAAAGGTCTGCTCTTCAAGAAGGCATAAGACTGTCTTCGGCTCAGCATTTAGCTCTAACTCTTCACTTCTGAGACAGAGGAGCAAGGGCTGGGTGAACTACTGGAGAAGAGTTTGCAGAGTTTTAATGGTTTATGGATTATCTCTGAAAGGTAAGTAGTGCCCTGGTTGCAGCAGGTGAGAGGCTTGCAGAATTTCTTGATTTTGCCTTGGAGGAAAGGTTAGATTAATAGGAGATTGAGAACTGCTGTAGCAGCATAGCACCCTAGAGGGCAGCAGCAGCTGCAGGAAGCAGTTGCTGGTTGGGTAGGAACTATAGGATGACAATAAAAGATTCAAGCTAGTTTATAAGTATCTTGACCTGCTACTAAAAAGCTGACTCTGGCTGTTTTTCATTTGATTTTCACTTGATTTTGTTAACCTGTCATTCAGTGTTCTTTGGTTCTTCTCATTCCTGTATTATGGAATTTGTAAGTTCAGAGAAGACATTGAAATGCTCAAATCCATCTTATCTTCAGATGGGACTGTTTTAAAATGACTTTAAATCTAAGGATTTATTTTGTTTTTGTAGATATAAGAGGAGGGATATTTAAGGAAAACATTAGCTAATCCATTTCTTTTGTCAAATCATTTTCAGCATTTCTTCCTTATAGCTAATAAAAATTCCTCATGCTAATGGTTTACTTTTTAAAAATTTGAAAATAACATACATACAGAAAAATACACAGATCACAAGTGCACAGCTCAATAAATTTGCACAAAACTAAAACATCTAAGTAAACATAGTCAAGAAATAGAACATTTCCAACACCCCAGAACTCTCTCATGCCCCCTAATCACTTTCCACTCTGTGTTCTCTCTGATTCCTCAAACCATAGGTTGGTTTTCCTTATTTTTAACCTTTATTAAAATGGAAAAATACAAATGTATTTAAAAATTTTTTTTTCATTCAACATTGTTTGTGAGATTTGTCCTTGTTGTTGCATATAGGGTATAATTTGTTCATTTTCATTATTGTATAATATTGCATTGTATGACTACATCACGATTTATGTATCCATCCTACTGTTGATGGACATTTGGGTTGCTTTCAGTTTGGGTGTATATTAAACAATGTTGCTGTGAACATTCCATTATATGCCTTTTGGTGCACATATGTTCACATTTCCGATGTTATACATCGGAGTGGAATTGCTGGGTCATGGGGAATGTAGATAGACAGCTTTGGTAGTTCCTGTCAGATGTTTTTCCAAAGTGGTTATATTGACTTACATTCCAACCAGCAGTGGAATATAAAAGTTCCATTTTTCCATATCCTCACTATCATGTAGTTTAGTCAGTCTTTTAATTTCAGCCTTTCTGGTAGCTACATAATAGTATTTCATTGTGGTTTTTAGTTATATGTATTTCTGTGATTTCTTGTGAGGTTGAGTTCCTTTTCATATATTTACTGACGATTTGATATTGTCTTTGTGAATTGCCTGTTTAGGCCCTTTACTCGATTGTTTATTGTCTATTAGGTTACATCTTTTTCTTATTGATTTGTAGATGTTCTTTATATAATCTGAATACAAGTCCTCTATTGGTTATATATGTTACAATTATTTTTGCTATTTTTTACTTGCCTTTTGAGTCTCTTAATAGTGTTTGTTTTTTTGTTTTTTTCCTGTTTAATGAAACAGAAGATCTTGATTTTAATGTAGCCCAATGTGTCCACCTTTTCCTTTATGGTTAGTGCTTTTGTGTCCTGTTTACTAAATCTTTCCCTAACTGGAAAGCCATAAAGATAGTCTCATATGTTAACTTCTAGGATCCTGTCCTGATTTGTCTTTTGTGGACCCTAGAAAGTTATGTTCTTAAGCTAACCCATACCTGTGCTTGTAAATGCAATGTAGATGGGGACTTTTGATTAGTTTCAATTAAGGGACCTTTGATTAGATCACTTGATTAGATCACTTTAGGGCCTTTGATTGGACTACATCAATGAGGCATGACCCAGTTTGGGTCTTTGCCTTCTGGCTGGGATCTTATATAAACTGAGAACTGGAAGCAGAAACACAGAGAGAAAGACAGCTGCTATTTGGCCCCTGCCATGTGAGAGGACTTAAGGAACAGCAGAGATTGGCCACCATCTTGCCTTGCCACGTGGCAGGACTCCAAGATCTAAGAGCAGACAACCTTTGGTGAGAAAGCACCTCTGATGGTGCCTTGATTTGGACATTTCATGGCCTCAGAACTACAAGCTTTTACCCCAAATAATTCCTTTCATAAAAGCCAACCCATTTCTAGTCATTTTGCAGCTTTAGCAAACTAAGAGCCATATTATTTTACTTTTAATACTTAGATACACAGTCCATCTGGAATTGATTTTTGTATATTGTGTGAAGTAGAGGGCAAATTTATTTTCTTTCTTTTTTTTTCCATATGGATATCCAAATAATCTAGCTCTATATATCAAAAAGATTGCTCTTTCTCCAGTGTTTTGCTACGCTGCTTATGTCATAATCAAGGATCCAAATAAGTATGGCTCTTTTCCTGTATTGTCTACTCTGTTTTAGTTTAGTTTGTCTATCCTTGCACCAATATCACATTGCCTTAAATCCTGGAGCTTTATAATAAGTATTCATATCTGGCAGACTGACTCCATTTTGTTGTTGTTCATGATTTTCTCAGCTATTCTTGGCTCTTTGCATTTCCATATACATTTTGGAATCCTCTTATCTATTATCACTCAAAAATAAACCTGCTGGGAGTGGATATGGCTCAAGTGGTTGATCACCTGCTTCCCACATGGGACCTGGGTTTGGTTCCTGGTGCCTCCTAAAAAACAAACAAACAAAAAAACCCAACAACAAGCAAACAAATGAAAAAAACCAACTCAGGGAAGCTGATGTGGTTCAGTGGTTGAGCTGATGTGGTTCAGTGATTGAACCACATACAAGGTCCTGGGTTCAATCCCTGGCCCCGGTGGAATGGAGTGGAGTGGAGTGGAATAAAATTTTAAAAAATAGAATAAAATACCTTCTGAGATTTAGAATGGGGTTGCTTGAAATGCATAGATGAATTTGAGGGGAATTGACAACTTTATGATATTGAGCCTTTCAAGCTATGAACTTGGTATATCCCTCCATTTATTTGGGTCTTTTTCTCTCAATAATGTTTTATGGGTTCTACATAGAGGCCTTGCACAATGCTTGTCAGACTTATTCTTAAGTTTTTAATGCCTTTTTATGTTTTTGTAAATCATACCATTTAAAATTTCATTTTCTAATTTTTTTACTGTTGATATATAGAAATATTGATTTTTGTAGATTGATATTGTATCTAGTAACTTTACTAAATTCACTTATTAATTCTAAAAAATTATCTGTAGATTCTTTTGGATTATCTGCATATACAATCTTTTCATCTGTGAATAGTGACAATTTTACTTCTTCTTTTGCAATCTTTATACTTTACTACTTTTCCATGCCTTATTATATTGGCTAGGAACTCCAGAATAATTTGTAATATAAATGGTGATAGCAAGCATATTTGCCTTGCTTCCTGTCTCAGGGGTAAAGACCTCAATGTATCCTCTTTATACATAATATTTGCTGTAGGGATTTTAAATATTTGGTAGATATTCTCTATTAGACTCCTAGTTTACTAAAAGTTTTTAAAAAATCATGACTGGATGTTTAATTTATCAAATTCTTATATTGTATGTATCAGTATGATCATATGATATTTATAATTTATTCTACTAATAATGACTCCCTTTTTTAAAAAATGTGAAATCAGCCTTGCATTTCTGATATGAACCACCTGGATCATGACATGTTATCTTTTTTATGTATCACTTGGTTTAATTATATTTTAAGATTTTAACATCTATGCTTATGAATGAGATTGGCCATGACTTCTTTACAATATTCTTGTCAAGTTTGGGTGTCAATGACTTAAGACCCTCTTGGACTTCTGAGAAGATGGCAGACTGGACTTCTGGGAAGATGGTGGAGTAGAAAGACACGGGACGATCTTCTCCTCCAGAAAAATAGCTAGAAGACAGGCTGAAATGGCCTAGAAAAAGATCTTCTAAGGTTTAGGACATCAGGCAAAGGCTGGACACTGCTCAGAGGAGAGAGGGACAAAGGGGAATCATGAGGACAGCATTGTGAGTTGAAACCAGCAAGTACTGCTGGCACCCTCCCCCACACAAAGACATTTTAGAATATTCAGGCCTTTGGGTCTGTGGCTACAGACAAAGGGGGCTCCAGGGATCCACCACCTCAGGAAAGGGGAGAGAGAGGGACACAGCCTAAGGCTGACTCAGCTTTTGACCCACAAACTTGGTCTGCTGTGTCCCACCAGCCCATCCAGGCTGGGTGGGGCCGTGCCATTGTTTGCCTTGGGAGTAAACAATTGGGAGATATCCGACCCTCCCAATCTCCTTCTCAACTAACTGGGACTGATTGTTGAGGACTCAGAGGGGAGTGGAAATATTTCCTACCTGGGAAAAGGAAGGGGGCTGCTAGAGAAGGCTGGAGAACTGTCTCTGAGAATGTTTGAATTACAAGGCTCTTAACCTCCAGGAAGGAAACTCTATCACATTGATCCAGTCTGTGTTGCAGCAAACATACTCAGACCAGGCTTTGACCTGAGGGGGTGCCAAAGAGTACCATCTGCTGGCAGACCAAGGAAGTACATGTGACAAAATTAAAAATAAGCAAGAAAGACTTTTTTTTTTTTTTTTTTTTTAAGATTTTATTTATTTATTCATTTATCCCCCCCTTGCTGCCCATGCTTGCCGAGTCAGCCAACCACGCCGTGCGGGTGGGCCTGTCCTCACCAGGAGGCCCTGGGAACCGAACCCGGGGCCTCCCATATGGTAAACGGGAGTCACACTGACTGAGCCACAGCCGCCTCCCACGAGAAAGGCTTTTTACAGCCTTTATAGCCTCCCTCCCCAAGGCCCTAGGAAGTGGGTCTGCAACCAATTACTGGGTCTAGAGCCCAGTTTAGAGCAACTAGCCAGAACAATCTTAATAATCCAGGTTGAGCCAAGAATCAAAAAGCAACAGTAACACACAGCCTCCCGCCACTAAATCCCTAAAAAAGAGAAAGAAATTGAGCATCTGAGTAAAGTATGTCCTAATCAAATGCCTATATATCAGCAAAAAATTATGAGCCATACTAAGAAAATGGAAAATATGGCCCAAGAAAAGGAATATATCAAAGCCCCAGAAGAGACGCAGAATTTGAGAGAACAAGTTAGTGAGATGCGTACAAATTTCCAAAATCAAATTAATAAGTTGAAAGGCAATATGGCAAAAGAGATAAATATTAAGAAGGCATTGAGCAAGCTCAAAAAAGAATTTGAAATCCTGAACAGAAAAGTAACAGAGCTCATGGGAATGAAAGACACAATAGGTGAGATAAAAAACACATTAGAGGCATACAGCAGCAGACTTGAAATGATAGAAGAAGGAATAAGTGATACCAAAGACAGAACAGCTGAAATTGAAGAGAGAAAAGAATAGAGGAAGAAAAGAATGGAAAAAATTGAGCAGGGGCTCAGAGAGTTGAATAACAACATGAAATGCAATAATATACGTGTCATGGGAGTTCCAGAAGGAGAAGAGAAGGGAAAATGGTCAGAAAGAGTATTTGAGGAAATAATAGCTGAAAATTTCCCAACTCTCACAAAAGAAATACATGTCCAAGAAGCACACCGTACCCCAATCAGAATAAATCCAAATAGACCTTCTCCAAGACACATACTACTCAGAATGTCAAATGTCAAAGATAAAGAGAACATTCTAAGAGTAGCAACGGAGAAGCAAACCATCACATACAAGGGCTCTCAGTAAGACTTAGTGGCAATTTCTCATCAGAAACCATGGAGGTGAGAAGACAGTGGTATGATACAATTAGGATACTGAAAGAGAAAAACTGCCAGCTGAGAATTCTTTATCCAGCAAAACTGTCCTTCAAATATGAAGATGAATATAAAATATTCACAAACAGAAACCAAGATGGTTTGTAAAAAAGAATCCACCTTTGCAGGAAATATTACAGGAAGCCTTAGAACCTGAAAGAAAAAGGAGAGAGAGGCCTCGAGGAGCATATAGAAGAAAGAATAGCAGAAAGGATGACCGAAAGAGTAAAAAGACATATGAAAACCAAAGAATAAAATAGTGGAAGTAAATAATGCATTTACAGTAATATATTGAATATGAATGGATTAAACTCCCCAATCAAAAGATACAAGCTGACAGAATGGTTAAAAAAACATGAGCCATCCATATGCTGCTTACAAGAAACTCACCTTAGACCCAGGGATACAAACCGGCTGAAAGTGAAAGGTTGGAAAAAGATACTCCACACAAATAGTAAGCAAAAAAAGAGCAGGAGTAGCTATACTTATATCGGACAAAACAGACTTTAAAATAAAAAAAGTTATAAGAGATACAGAAGGTCATTATCAATAAAAGGGATAAGAGTGCCCCAAAATACATGAGACAAACTCTGGCAAAACTGAAGGGAGAAATAGACATCTATGCAATAATTGTTGGAGACTTCAACAACCCACTCACCTGATTGGGTAGAACAACTTGACAGAAGATCAACAAGGAAACAGAGAACTTGAACAATATGATAAACAAGTTAGACCTAACAGACATATACACAACTCTGCATCCAAACTCAGTGGGTTATGCATTCTTCTCAAGTGCCCATGGAGGGAAGCGGATGTGGCTAAAGTGATTAAGCTCCTGCCCCCACATGGGAGGTCCTGGGTTCGGTTCCTGGTGCCTCCTGGAATGGACAAGCAAGAGAGTGAGCTGACATGACAGGTTGGTGCGGTGAGCTGACGCAACAAGATGACACAACAAGATTACACAACAAGAGACACAAGGAGGAAAACATAATGAGACACACAACAAAGCAGGGAGCGGAGATGGCTCAAATGATTAGGCACCTCTCTCCTACATGGGAGATGCCAGGTTCAGTTCCTGGTGCCTCCTAAAAGGAAGACGAGCACACAATGAACAGGCACAGCAAGTGCAAACAAGGGGTTGGGAAGAAATAAATAAATAAAATAAATCTTTAAAAATATATATATATATTTAAACATACTTAGTTTACATAACTATTACACAAAAAATATAGAGATTCCCATATGTCCCACTCCCCACACCTCCCACACCCTCCCACATAAACAACATCCTTCATTAGTGTGGCACATTCATTGCAATTGATAAATGCATCCTGGGTCATTGCCACTGAGCATGGACCATAGTTTACATTGCAGTTTACACTGTCTCACACACAATTCTGCAGGTTATGGGAAGATATGTAATGGCCTGTATCTATTGTTGCAATGTCATTTAGGATGCTTCCCAAGTCCCGAAAAGGTATTACACCTGTTTTTCCCTCTCCCTGCCTCCAGAGCCTCCAGTGGCCACTGTCTCCACATCAATGTTGTAATTTCTTCCATTGTTAGAATCACAATAAATCTATAGTAGAATACCAGTAAGTCCACTATTCCATAGTTCATTCCCCAATCCTGAAGATTCTGGGATGGTGATGTCCACTCCACCTCTAATTGAGAGGGGGCTTCAATCCCATACAGCCAATGGATGGGACTCTGTTGCTTGCAGTTGTAGGCTCTCTCGTTTCCTTGGTATGGTGGTTGTCAATTGTCACCTCCTTGTTAGTTGTTCTGAGTGAGTCCAATGAACTTAAGAGTACATGTTGAAACTCTGCTGAGGCTCCCTGCCCAGCTGGCACATGGACAGTCCAAAGATGCAAGTCTCTTGGATGTATACCTATCAACTCCAGCACCAAGTATAGTTTCAAATAGAAGGGACAGATGAGTAAAATAAATCTTAAAAATAAAAAAAAAAAAGGAAAAAAAAAAAAGTGCCCATGGATCTTTCTCCAGGATAGACCACATGTTAGGGCACAATGCAGCTCTCAATAAATAAAAAAAGATTGAAATTATATAAAGCACCTTCTCAGATCATAATGCAATGAAACTGGAGCTCAGTAATAAACAGGAAAAGAAAATTCACAAATGTGTGGAGGCTAAACAACACACTCCTAAATAATCAGTGGGTCAAAGAAGAAATTGCAAGTAAAATCAGTAAATATATTGAGACAAATGAAAATGAGAACACAACTTATCAAAACTTACGGGATACAGCAAAGGCAGTCTTGAGAGGGAAATTTATATCCCTAAATGCATGTATTAAAAAAGAAGAAAGAGCTGAAATCAAAGGTTTAAATGAACTAATAGAGAAACTAGAAAAGAACAGCAAACCAATCCCAAAGCATGCAGAAGGAAAGAAATAATAAAGATGAGAGCAGAAATAAATGAAATTGAGAACAAAAAAACAATACAGAAAATCAACAAAACCAAAAGCTGGAGACTTCCGGGAAGATGGCAGACTAGTAACACACGGGAATCTCTTCTCCAGAAAAATAGCTAGAGGACAGGCTGAAACAGCCCCAAAAAAGATCTTCTAGGGTTTAGGACAGTAGGTGAAGGCTGCACGCCACCCAGAGGAGAGAGGGACAAAAGAGGGAAATCGCGACGACAGAACCGTGAGTTGGAACCAGCAGCGGCTGCTGCTGCTGGCACCCTCCGCCCCACTCTTTAGAATTCTCGGGCCTCTGGGCCTGTGACTACAGACAAAGGGGGCTCCAGGGATCTACCACCCTAGGAAAGGGGAGAGAGAAGGACACAGCCTAAGGCTGACTCAGGTTCTGACCCGCAAATTTGGGCTGCGGAGCCCCACAGACCCTTCCACATTGTGGTTTGCCCTGGGAGCCTAGGAAGGACTGGAGAAATCTGACCCTCCCAATCTCCCTCTCTTCTAGCCTAGTCTAATTGTTGAGGACTCCACAGGGGAGGGGAGAGAGAGCCTGGGGCTGACCCTGTTTTGCTCACAGGTTTGGTCAGCTCTGTCCCAAGAGCCCTTCCAGGCTGGGTGGGGCTGCGCCATTGTTTGCCTTGGAGCCTGCAAGGGGCTAAAGATATACAAACCTCCCAGTCTCCTCCTCTACAATCAGGGACTGATTGTTGAGGATTCAGAAGGGAGTGGAAATATTTCCTAGCTGGGAAAAGGGAGGGGGCTGCCAGAGAAGACTGGAGAACTGTCTCAGAAAGTTTGAATTACAAGGCTCTTAGCCTCCAGACAGTAAGCTCTATCACAACAAATATACTCCGACCAGGCATTGAATTGAGAGCTGCCAACGAGCGCCATCTTCTGGCAGACCAAGGAAGTGCACATAAGAAAATTATAAATAAATAGGAGAGGCTTTTCCTGGCCTATATAGCCTCCCTGCCCAAGGCCCTAGGAAGCTACTCTATAACCAATTGCTGGGTCCAATGCCCAGTTTTGAGCAACCAGCAGGACAATCCTAACAATCAAGGTTGAGCCAAAAATCAAAGAGCTTTGGTAACTCACAGCCTCCTGCCACTAAATCCCTAAAAAAGAGAAAGAGATTGAGCATCTAAGTAAACTACATCCTAACCAGATGCCTAAACACCAGCAAAAAATTACGAGCCATACTAAGAAAATAGAAGACATGGCTTGGACCATGCCCAAGAAAAGGAATACATCAAAGTCCCAGAAGAGATGCAGAATTTGAGAGAACTAATCAGCAAGATGAGCACAAATTTCCAAAATCAAATTAATGAGATGAAAGACAATATAGTTAAAGAGATAAATGACATCAAGAAGACATTGAGTGGGAAGCGGCTGTGGCTCAATCAGTAGGGCTCCCGTTTACCATATGGGAGGCCCCGGGTTCAGTTCCTGGGGCCTCCTGGTGAAGGCAAGCCCGCCCGCACGGCGTGGTTAGCTGACCCAGCGAGCACAAGCAGCAAGGGGGGGGATAAATGAATAAATAAATAAAATCTTTAAAAAAAAAGAAGACATTGAGTGAACGCAAAGAAGAATTTGAAATCCTGAACAGAAAAGTAACAGAGCTCATGGGAATGAAAGACAATAGGTGAAGTCAAAAACACATTTGAGGCATACAACAGCAGACTTGAAATGATAGAAGAAAGAATAAGTGATACTGAAGACAGAGCAGCTAAAATTGAAGAGAGAAAAGAACAGAGAGAGAAAAGAATGGAAAAAATTGAGCAGGGGCTCAGAAAGTTGAATGACAACACAAAACGCAACAACATACGTGTCATGGCAGTTCCAGAAGGGGAAGAGTAGGGAAAAGGGGCAGAAAGAGGATTTGAAGAAATAATAGCTGAAAATTTCCCAACTCTCATGAAAGAAATGAACTTACATGTCCAAGAAGCACACCATACCCCAATAAGAATAAATCCAAATAGACCTATGCCAAGACACATGCTACTAAGAATGTCAAATGTAAAAGATAAAGAGAAAATTCTCAGAGCAGCAAGAGAGAAGCAAATGATCACATACAAGGGACGTCCAGTAAGACTTAGTGCAGATTTCTCTTCAGAAATCATGGAGGCAAGAAGACAGTGGTATGATACAGTTAGGAAACTGAAAGAGAAAAACTGCCAGCCGAGAATTCTTTATCCTGCAAAACTGTCCTTCAAATATGAAGGTGAGAATAAAGTATTCACAAACAAACAGAAACTAAGAGAGTTTGCAAAAACGAACCCGACTTTGCAGGAAATATTAAAGGAAGCCTTAGAACCTGAAAGAAAAAGACAGGAGAGAGAGGCTTGGAGGAGAGTATAGAAGAAAGAATAGCAGAAAGGATACCCAAAAGGGTAAAAAGAGGGATAAAAACAAGAGGACATATGAAAACCAAAGAATAAAATGGAGGAAGTAAATAGAGCATTTTCAGTAATATCATTGAATGTGAATGGATTAAACTCCCCAATCAAAAGATACAGGCAGATAGAATGGATAAAAAAACATGAGCCATCCATATGCTGCTTACAGGAAACTCACCTTAGACCAGGGATACAACCCGGCTAAAAGTGAAAGGTTGGAAAAAGATACTCGACACGAATAGTAACCAGAAAAGAGCAGGGGTAGCTATACTAATATCAGACAAAATAGACTTGAAATGCAAAAAACTGTTAAGAGATATGGAAGGCCATTATATATTAATAAAATGAACGATCCACCAGGAAGATATAACAGTCGTAAATATCTATGCACCTAACCAGGATGCCCCAAAATATATGAGACAAACTCTGGCAAAACTGAAGGGAGAAATAGACATTTCTACAATAATCACTGGAGACTTCAATACCCCACTCACACCATTAGATAGACAACTAGACAGAAGATCAACAAGGAAACAGAGAACTTAAACAATATGATAAACGAGTTAGACCTAACAGACATATACAGAACACTGCATCCAAACTCGGCGGGTTATACATTCTTCTCAAGTGCCCATGGATCTTTCTCCAGGATAGACCACATGTTAGGTCACAATTCAGCTCTCAATAAATACAAAAAGATTGAAATTATAGAAAACACCTTCTCAAATCATAATGGAATGAAACTAGAAATCAATAACAGGAAAAAAGTAAATTTGCAAATCTGTGGAGACTGAACAACCCACTCCTAAATAATCGGTGGGTCAAAGAAGAAATTGCAAGTGAAATCAATAAATATATCGAGACAAATGAAAATGAGAACACAACATATCAAAACTTACGGGATACAGCGAAGGCAGTCTTGAGAGGGAAATTTATAGCCCTAAATGCCTATATTAAAAAAGAAGAGAGGGAAACGGATGTGGCTCAAAAGGTTCGGCGTCCGTCTGCCATGTGGAGAGACCGGGGTTCGATCCCCGGTAACTCCCGGTAAAAAAAAAAAAAAAAAAAAAAAAAAAGAAGAGAGAGCTAAACTCAAAGATTTAACTGAACAACTATAGAAACTAGAAAAAGGATGGCAAACCAATCCCAAAGCAAGCAGAAGGAAAGAAATAATAAAGATTAGAGCAGAAATAAATGAAAATGAGAACAGAAAAACAATAGAGAAAATCAACAAAACCAAAAGCTGGTTCTTTGAGAAGATCAATAAAATTGACAAACCCCTCGCTAGACTAACAAAAATAAGAGAGAAGATGTAAATAAATACAATCAGAAATGAAAGGGGGAAGTTACAAATGACCTCACAGAAATAAAAAGAATCATAAGAGGATATTATGAGAAACTATATGCCAACAAACTAGACAACCTGGATGAAATGGACAAATTTCTAGAAACGCACAACCAACCTATACTGACGCTACAAGAAATACAAGAACTTAACAAACCAATCACAATTAAGGAGATTGAATCCATCATCAGAAATCTCCCAGCAAAGAAAAGGCCAGGACCAGATGGGTTACAGGTGAATTCTACAAAGCATTTCAAAAAGAATTAACACCAGTCCTGTTTAAACTCTTCCAAAAAATTGAAGAGGAGGGAAAATTACCCAACACATTTTATGAAGCCAACATCACCCTAATACCAAAGCCAGATAAAGATTCCACAAGAAAAGAAAATTACAGATCAATCTCTCTAATGAACATAGATGCAAAAATTCCTAACAAAATACTTGCAAAAAGAACCCAACAGCATATCAAAAGACTTATACTACGTGACCAAGTGGGATTTATTCCTGGTATGCAAGGCTGGTTCAACATAAGAAAATCAATCAATGTGATATACCACATTAACAAATTGAAGGAAAAAAACCACATGATCATCTCAATAGATGCAGAAAAGGCATTCGACAAAATCCAGCATCCTTTTTTGATAAAAACACTTCAAAAGATAGGAATAAAAGGAAAATTCCTCAATATGATAAAAGGCATATATGAAAAACCCACAGCCAACATCATACTCAATGGGGAAAGGTTGAAAGCTTCCCCTCTAAGATCAGGAACGAGACAAGGATGCCCACTGTCACCATTGTTATTCAACATTGTACTAGAAGTTCTAGCTAGGGCAAATTAGACAAGACAAAAAGATTAAAGGTGACCAAAGAGGAAAAGAGGAAGTAAAACTCTCACTGTTTGTGGATGACATGATCCTGTACTTAGAAAATCCTGAAGTATCCACAGCAAAGCTACTTGAACTAATAAGTGAGTTCAGCAAAGTGGCAGGATACCAGATCAACACGCAAAAATTGGTAATGTTTTTGTACACTAGTACTGAACAATCTGAGGAGGAAATCAGGAGGAAAATTCCATTTTCAATAGCAACAAAAAGACTCAAATACCTAGGAGTTAATTTAACCAAAGAAGTACAGGACCTATATGCAGAAAACTACAAAACAATGCTAAAAGAAATTTAAAAAGACCTAAACAAATGGAAAGACATTCCGTGTTCATGGATTGGAAGAATAAATATCGTGAAGGTTTCAATCTTGCCCAAACTGATTTATAGATTCAATGCAATACCAAAATCCCAACAGCTTACTTTACAGAATTAGAGAAGGCAATTACCAAATTCATCTGGAAGGGTAAGTGCACCCAAATAGCCAAAAGCATTCTAAAAAAGAAGAGCAACATGGGAGGAATTTCTCTGCTTGACCTTGAAACATATTACAAAGCTACAGTGGTCAAAACAGCATGGTACTGGCATAAAGATAGACACATCGATCAGTGGAATAGAATTGAGAATCCAGAAATATACCTTCACCTATACAGTCAACTGGTTTTTGACAAACCTACCCAAGCCCATGCTAGTGAGAAAAAAACAGTCTCTTCAACAAATGGTGTTGGGAGAACTGGATATATATCTATAACCAAAAGAATGAAAGAGGACCCCTATCTCACCCCCTATACAAGAATCAACTCAAAATGGATCAAAGACTAAATGTAAAAGCCAGGACCATAAAACTACTAGAAGAAAATGTAGGGAAACATCTTCAAGACCTTGTAGTAGGTGGTGGTTTCATGGACCTTACACCCAAAGCACGTGCAACAAAAGAAAAAATAGATAAATGGGATCTCCTCAAAATTAAACACTTTTGCACCTCACAGGACTTTGTCAGAAGGGTGAAAAGGCAGCCAACTCAATGGGAAAAAATATTCTGAAATCACATATCTGATAAGGGCTTAATATCCAGGATATATAAAGAGATGTTACAACTCAACAATAAAAAGACAAACGACCCAATTAAAAAACGGCCAAAAGACTTGAATAGACATTTCTCCAAAGAAGAAATACAAATGGCAAAAAAACACATGAAGAAATGCTCAACATCACTCATGATTAGGGAAATGCAAATCAAAACTATAATGAGATATCATTTCACACCTATCAGAATGGCCACTATTAAAAAGAGAACTACAAGTGTTGGAGAGGATGTGGAGAGATAGGAACACTTCTTCACTGTTGGTGGGAAGGCAGAATGGTACAACCACTATGGAGGACTGTTTGGCAGTTCCTAAAGAAGTTGAATATAGACTTGCCATGTGACCCTGCAATACCACTACTGGGTATATACCCAGAAGAACTGAGAACAGTGACACGAATAGACATCTGCACACCGATGTTCATAGCAACATTATTCACTGTTGCCAAAAGCTGGAAACAACCTAGGTGTCCATCAACAGATGAATGGAGAAACAAACTGTGGTCTATTCACACGATGGAATATTATGCAGCTGTAAGAAGAAATGAAGTCGTAAAGCATATGACAACATGGGTGAACCTGGTGGACATTATGTTGAGTGAAGCAAGGCAGACACAAAGGACAAATACTGTGTGGATGCGTTACTATGAACCAAATATATTGTGTAACATATTGTTTGATTCCAAATAAATATTTATATGTATCCATTACATTTAATTGAGAAATGTATATATTTCTTCATCTGTGTTTACTTTTTAGTTTTTAATTGTTTATATTTTCAATTATTAAATGTACAAAATAAAGTTTAAAAAAATTAG
The DNA here is from genome assembly GCA_026826555.1 of Tolypeutes matacus. NCBI lineage: Eukaryota > Metazoa > Chordata > Mammalia > Cingulata > Chlamyphoridae > Tolypeutes > Tolypeutes matacus. The sequence continues at coordinate 5,619,665 of JAKSZT010037198.1, forward strand.
TGGAGCTGGGTATCAGGGTGGGGGGTATGTTAGAGCTCTCTATAGGTTTTTTTTATTATTTTTGCAACTGTTCTGTAAGTTTGAAATTATTTCAAAATAAAAAGTTTCAGGAAAAAAAAAAACAAAAACAAAACCAAAACCTGGTTCTATGAGAAGATCAATAAAATTGACAACCCCCTAGGTAGAATAACAAAGAAAAAAAAGAGAGAAGATGGAAATAAATACAACCAAAAATGAAAGGGGGGATGTTACAACTGACCCCACAAAAATAAAAAGAATCATAATGAAAAACTGTATGCCAACAAACTAGACAACCTAGACGAAATGGACAAATTCCTAGAAATGCACAAACAACCTACACTGATGCTACAAGAAATACAAAAACTTAACAAATCAATCACATTTAAAGAGATTGAATCTGTCGTCAAAAATCTCCCAACAAAGAAAAGTCCAGGACCAGATGGCTTCACAGGTGAATTCTACCAAGCATTCTGAAAAGAGTTAACACCAATCCTGTTTTAACTCTTCCAAAAAAATTGAAGAGGAGGGAATATTACCCAACACATTTTATGAATCCAACATCACCCTAATACCAAAGCCAGATAAAGATACTACAAGAAAAGAAAATTACAGACCAATCTCTCTAATGAATATAGATGCAAAAATTCTCAACAAAATACTTGCAAATAGAATCCAATAGCATATCAAAAGACTCATACATCACGACCAAGTGGAATTTATTCCTGGTATGCAAGTCTGGTTCAACATAAGAAAATCAATCATTGTAATACACCACATTAACAAATGGAAGGAAAAAACCTACATGATCATCTCAGTTGACACAGAAAAGGCATTTACAAAATCCAGCATCCTTTTTTTTTTTTTTTAATAGCACTTCAAAAGATAGGAATAGAAAGAAAATTCCTCAATATGATAAAAGGCATATATGAAAAACCCACAGCCAACATCATACTCAATGGAGAAAAGTTGAAAGCTTTCCTTCTAAGATCAGGAACAAGACAAGGATGCCCACTGCCACCATTGTTATTCAACATTGTACTAGAAGTTCTAGCTAGGGCAATTAGACAAGAAAAAAACATTAAAGGCATCCAAATAGGAAAAGAGGAAATAAAACTCTCACTATTTGTGGATGACATGATCCTGTATTAGAAAATTCTGAAGTATCCACGACAAAGCTTATTTGCACTAATAAATGAGTTCAGCAGAGTGGCAGGATACAAGATCAACATGCAAAAATCAGTAATGTTTTTGTTCACTAGTACTGAACAATCTGAGGAGGAAATTGGGAAAATTCCATTTACAATAGCAACAAAAATATTCAAATCCCTAGAAATTAATTTAACCAAAGTAGTACAGGAACTATATGCAGAAAACTACAAAATAGTGATAAAATAAATCAATGAAGACCTAAACAAATGGAAAGACCTACCGTGTTCATGGATTAGAAGACTAAATATTGTGAAGATACCAATCCTACCCAAACTGATATTCAATGCAATACCAATCAAAATTGCAACAGCCTACTTTACAGAATTAGAAAAGGTAATTACCAAATTCATTTGGGAGGAATAGTGCACCCGAATAGCCAAAAGCATTCTAAAAAAGAAGAGTGAGTGACATGGGAGGAATTTCACTGCCTGACCTTGAAACATATTACAAAGCTACAGTGGTCAAAACGGCATGGTACTGGCATAAAGATAGACACATTGATCAGTGGAATAGCATTGAGAATCCAGAAATAAACCCTCACATTTACAGTCAAATGGTTTTTGACAAACCTACCAAGTCCATGTTAATGGGACAAAACAGTCTCTTCAACAAATGGTGCTGGGAGAACTGGATATCTATAACGAAAAGAATGAAAGAGGACCCTTATATCACTCCCTATGTGAGAATCAACTCAAAATGGATCAAAGGCTAAATAAAAAAGCCAGCACCATAAAAAACTAGTAGAAGAAAATGTAGGGAAACATCTTCAAGACTTTGTAGTAGATGGTGGTTTCTTGGACCTTACACCCAAAGCATATGCAACAAAAGAAAAAATAGATAAATGGGATCTCCTCAAAATTAAACACTTTTGCACCTCACAGGAGTTTGTCAAAAGGGTGAAAAGGCAGCCGACTCAATGAGAGAAAATATTTGGAAATCACAAATCCGATAAGGGTTTAATATCCAGGATATATAAATAGATGTTACAACTCAACAATAAAAAGCCAAACAACCTGATTAAAAAAAGGGCAAAAGACTTGAATAGACATTTGTCCAAAGAAGAAATACAAATGGCAAAAAAAAATACATGAAAAAAATGCTCAACATCACTAATGATTATGAAATGCAAATCAAAACTACAATGAGATATCATCTCACACCTACCAGAATGGCCATTATTAAGACAGAGAATTATAAGTGCTAGAGAGGTTGTGGAGAGATAGGAACACTTATTCACTGTTGATGAGAATGCAGAATTGTACAGCCACTGTGGAGGACTGTTTGGCAGTTCCTAAAGAAGTTGAGTATAGACTTGCCACATGACCCTGCAATACCACTACTGGGTATATACCCAGAAGAACTGAGAACAGTGACACGAACGGACATCTGCACACCTATGTTCATAGCGGCGTTATTCACGATTGCCAAAAGCTGGAAACAACCAGGTGTCCATCAACCGATGAATTGATAAACAAACTGGTATATTCACATGATGGAATATTATGCAGTTGTAAAGAAATGAAGTTGTAGAACATGTGACAACGTGGATGAACCCGGAGGACATTATGTTGTATGAAGCAAGCCAGACAGAAAAGGCCAAATATTGTATGATTGTGTTACTATGGACCAAATATATTGTGTAACATATTGTATGATAGAAAAAAAAATTTAATATGTATCCAGTACATTTAATTGAGAAATGTATGTTTTTATGTTTTTTTATTCAACTCTATTCTATTTATTTTTTAATTATTTATATTTTCAATTATTAAATGTACAAAATAAAGTTAAAATGAAAGATCCTCTTAAGATGAGCTGATAAGTATTTTCTATTTTCTTATGCAATTTTTGTAATATTGGCACTAATTCTTCATTAAAATTTTGGTGGACTACATGAGTTAAGCTCTCTGGGCCTGGTGTTTTCTTTGTGATAAGTTTTCTAGATATGATTATTTTTCCTTTAGTAGATATATTACTACTCAGATTTTCTATATCTTTTCATGTCTGTTTAGATACATTGTGCTTTTCTAGGAATCATTACCAGTCTTCACATTTTCAAAATAATTGGCATGAGGTTGTCCTAATACCCTTTTATTACCTTTTTAAAAAAAGATGTATTTATTTATTTATTCCCGCCCCCTTGCTGCTTGTGTTCATCGTCTGCTTTCTGTGTTCATTCGCTGAGCTTTTCCTCTGTGTCTGCTTATCTGCTTTTATTGTGTTATCTTGCTGCGCCAGCTCTCCGTGGGCACAGGCTGTCACCTCTCCTTGGGCGCGGGCAGTCAGCTCTCCATGGGCGTTGACCAGCTTGCCCTCACTAGGAGGCCCCGGGAACCGGACCCAGGGCCTTCCATATGGTACACGGGAGCCCAAGCACTTGAGCCACATCCGCTTCCCCTTTTTATTGCCTTTTTAATGACTGTATTTGTAATGTCCACTTTTAAATTCCTATTGGTTATTTGTGTCTCATCTTTTTTTCTGATAAGTCTCCCCAAGAGTTTATCAATTTTATTATTAAAAAATAATTTTTTGGCTCTGTGCATACTTTATATTGTATATTTGTCTTCTACTTTATTAATTTCATCCTTAGTTTCCTTCATTATACTGTTTTTGGATTCAATTTTTTTATTCAAGAAAAGTTTTTTTAAATGAGGTACTGGGGATTGAACATGGGAAGCAGGCGCTCAACCACTGAGCTACATCCGCTCCCCTCTATTCTTTTTTTTTTTTAAATATTTATTTTATTTATTTATTTCCTCTCCCCTCATTGTTTGTGCTCACTTCACTCTGTGTCTGTTCCTTGTGTCCTCTCCTTTTTTTTTTTTTTTTTAGGAGGCACTGGGAACCGTACCCGGGAAGAAGGCTCCCAACCTCTTGAGCCACATCCACTCCCTTTAATGTTTTTTGTTTTTTTTTTTACCGGGAGGTCCCGGGGATCGAATCCAGGTCCCTCCATATGGACGCCCAACCACCTGAGCCACATCTGCCCTGCCTCTATTCTTTTTGACTTCTTGATATAGATGCTTAGATCACAGATTTTCTGCCTTTCTTCTTTACTAATCAATTTTTTTCTCAGGTTAGCTTTAGCTGTATTCCACAAATTTCGATATGTGGTATATGTTTTTTACGACTTTATGGGGGTATAATTGATCTATAATAAACTACACATATTTAAAGTGTACAATTTGATAAGGCTTGACACATGTATGTACCTGTGAAACTATTACTACAATCACAGTGATGAACATATTTATCTCTCCCCAAAGTTTCCTCATGTTCCATTGTTATCCATCGCTCTTTCTTCCATCCTACCATCCCCAGGCAACCACTGATCTGCTTTCTGTTACTACAGAATAGTCTGCATTTTCTAGAATTTTACATAAATTCTCATACAGAATGTATTCTTTTTTTGTCTGGCTTCCTTGACTCAGCATAATTATTTTGCGATTCGTACGTGCTGTCGTATATAAAATAGTTAATTTATTTTTATTGCAAAATAATTTCCCATTGTATGGATATGCCACAATTTGTTTATCCATTTACCTGTTGATGGACATTTGGGTTGATTCCAGTTTTTGGCATTTACAACTTAAGCTGCTGTTAACATTTGTGTACAAGTCTTTGTGTAGACATTGCTGTAATTTCTTTTGGGAAAATATCTAGATATAGAACAGCTAAGACATGTGGTATATGTTTAACATTTTAAGAAACTGCCAAAATGATCAGTAGTTGAAAATTCCATTTGCTCCACATCCTTACCAACACTTGATATTGTCAGTCATTTTAATTCTGCCCATTCCAGTGTGTGTGTAGTGGTGTCTCATGTATGTGTGTGTAATTTTTAATACATTTAATTTTAGAATAGGTTTAGATTTACAGAAAAGTTATAAAGATAGTACGGAGAGACCTGTATATTCCTTTCTCAGTTTTTCCTATTGTTAACATCTTATATTACTAAGGTGCATAAGTAACAACTAAGAAACCAACATGGGTACATTACCATTGTTTAAACCCACATTTTTTTTGGCTTTCACTAATGTTTCCCCAATGTCCTTTTCTGTTCAAGGATATCATTCAGGGTACCGCTTATATTTTAGTTATCATTTCTCCTAACCCTCCTCTAGTATGTGACAGTTTCTCACACTTTCCCTGTGTTTGATGATCTTGACAGTTTTGAAGAGTAATGGTGGGGTATTTTGTAGAATGTCCCTCAGTTTGGGTTTGTTTTATTTTTTTTCTCATGGTTTGACTAGGGTTATGGGTTTGGGGGAGAAAGACTGCAGAAGTGAAGTGCCATTATCATCGCATCACATCAAGGATACATGCTATCAACATGCCTTATCATTGATGCTGTAACTTTGATCACCTGCCCAAGGTAGTGTTTCTCTAGTATAAAGTTATTCCCCCCTTTACACTTTTATACTCTATTCTTTAGAAATAAGTCACTAAGCACAGCCCACACACAAGAGGGGGAGAGTTTAGCTCTACCACCTGGAGAGGGGAGTATCTGCATAAATTATTTAGATTCTTCTGTAAGGGAAATCTGTCTCTTCCCCAACATTTATTTATTTATTCAATCACTTATTTATTTCATTTTGGACTCTTGGATATTTATTTTATACTTTGAGTTATAATCCAACACTCCATTATTTATTTTGCTGCTTAAATTGTTTCAGCTTTGGCCTTTGGGAGTTATTTCAGTTTGACTTTTGTGTCTCTCTGATATGTCCTTTATTTTTTTGTGCACTTCTTTACTTTCTGGTTCCACAAGTTGGTCCTGTCACATCTTGCCCAACATTAGAAGCAGCCATTTCTCTAAGGAGCCCTGGTTCCTTTTACTGAAGAATACATGTATATACACAATATCTATAATTATTTCTGTATCTGTCTGTAGCAGTTTGACATTATTGATGAGTTCCAAAAAGAAATATTGAATTATGTTTGTAAAGTGGTCTTTTTGTCTGGGCATATTAGAGTGTATTGGATTCAGAGGTTTTACTTTTACTTGATTAAATAATGATGAAAGCTTTGATTGGGCCACCCACCTCTTAGTGGGTGGGGACTCAGAGATAAAAGACATGGCAAAGGACAGAGTTGTAGTTCTGATGCGGAGTTTTAATGCTGGAGCCTGGGGAAGCAAGCACACAGAGGAGCTTGTTTGTGAGGAAGGAGAGAAGGCACTGGGAAGAGATGAGCCATTCGCTTGATAGTCTACAGCTGGCCTTGTGGAGAGAAGCAAGCCCTGGGAAGAGAGGAACCCAGGAAGCCTGAACCCTGGCAGACGTTGGCAGCTAACTTGCTCCAACAAGTGGCCATAGACTTTGGTGAGGGAAGTAGCTTACGCTTTATGGCATGGTAACTAAGCTTCTACCCCAAATAAATACCCTTTATAAAAACCAACTGGTTTCTGGTATTTTGCATCAGCAACCCTTTGGCTGGCTGACACACTATCCATCTGTATTTATATTTTGGGCGAAACTTGAATTTATACTGATCTCTAACTTTAATCCACCATCACATGGCTCATTCTAGACTTTCTCACTTGGTTATCTGTAACGTCCCTCTCCAACATTGAGAAACCTAGTTCCTACCATCTATAATCTATTTACTTTCTAGTTTATTCCAAGTATTTATTTATAGCTGTTTCAGAATTGTTAACTTATATCCCTGTGAGAGATGACTTTACCAACTAGAATACAGTGTTTATATACAGTTATCTTTGTCTTTAGTCCTACAATTTCTAGTCAAAACATTTTCTTACATTATTTTTTATTCAGTTCCTTCCCCTCTCCTACAGTGATGTAATGTTATACATTTGTAATTTGGTTAGGTTCTTTTGTCACAGTCTGTATTCCATTCTGGGATTCCCTGAACTCCTGGTTGATTTTTTAAAAAAATGTGTGTACATTAAGGTTCACACTCTTTGTGGTATAAAGTTCTATGGATTTTTAAAAATGAATAGTGTCATGTAGCCACCCCTACCGTATCATACAAGTTAGTTCTATCACCCTAAAAATTCCTTATGATTCCTCTGGTAAAATATTTCTTCTTTCCCAAATGCCTGTCAACCACTGATCTGTTAATCAATGTAGTTCGACATATTAAGAAATGGATCATTTCACACTTTATAGAATGGCCATTATTAAAAAACAGAAAATTCCAAGGGCTGGAGAGGATGTGGAGAAATAGGAACATTCTTTCCCTGTTGGTGGGAGTGTAAAATGGTGCAGCCTCTGTGGAAAATGATTTGGTGGTTCCTTAGGAAGCTAAATATAGAACTGTCATATGATCCAGCAACTCTGGTGCTAGGAATATATTTAGAAGAACTGAAAGCAAGGATGCAAACAGACATTTGCACATTGATGTTCATAGCAACCTTATTCAAAAATTTTAAAAGATGAAAACAACCCAAGTGTCTATGACCTGATGAATGGCTAAACAAAATATGGTATATACATACAATGGAATACTATTCAGCAGTAAGAAGAAATGAATTGCGGATGCACATGACAACATGGAGGAACCTTGAGGACATTATGTTGAGTGAAATAAGCCAGACACAAAAGAACGAGTATCGTATAGTCTCACTGATATAACTAAAAATGATGAGTAGACTTATGGAGTTGGACTATGGAGAGTAGATTGGTGGGAGACAGAATGTGGGTTGAGAAGGGAAAGCTGATGCTGGATGTATGCAGAATGTTTAATAAGGTCAATTGTGAATACGTGATAATAGGTGAGTTGATGGTAGCACATTATAATGAGTATAATAAACATGGCTGATTTATGGATGTGATTGTGGCTGAAATGGGTAGTCTAGGGAGATTAATGTTCGTTGGAGGACAGCTGGAAGATAATCTAGGGACTATATAACAGTGATTTTGGAAGTAGATGAGAATTGTGTTTAATATAAATACAGGAACATTCTTCTACAAGGTGTTAAGAATATGATGATACATGGGGAAAATATAACTAATGTAACTTATAGACTATAGTTAATAATATAGTAATATTTTTGTAGCAAAAGCAAAGAAGGTACTATATCAATGCTAAAGGTAAGAAAACCAAGAATATTGGATTTAGTTTTATGAGATATAAATATGATTAAGCATTTTTTTCGTCTTCATTTTCTTCATTAAAACCAACCTTTGTTCATCTGTGTATCTTTCTGAAAACTGGAGGAACAATTGAGTTTGTTTTTAGGATTAGATGAGTGCCTGGACAGAATTTTTTGGAGTAATACTTCCATAACTTGTTGAGCTGTCTTTTGTCTATTATTTTATTTTTTGAATTAAAAAATAAAATTTTTAATTTTCAAAAAATTTTTAATGAAATTTTTGTTTTTTCCCCACAGATTTCTAATTTTTCCAAAATTTCCCCCATTTGAAACAAAGCTGTGGTGAACACCCTTGCATGTATGTCTTTGCACTGTTATTTCTGCAGAATACATGCTTAGATGTAGGCTTGCTTGAGTAAAAAGAAAATGGTCTTAAAGCTGTTTAGACATACTGCCAAATTGCCAAAGTGCACCCCGGTGGGCAGCATGTGAGCTGTGCTTTCCAGGTTCTTTGCCGCAGCTCCATTGTTGCTGAGCCACAGGATATTTCCGGCTTGAACCTAAACTGTGGGCAGCCTGGGGCTCAGGTGTCTCCCTGAGGGTGGAGCTGTCCTCAGAGGAGCAGCTGGGCACCTGGGCACAGCAATCTTCACGGTTACAGAGCAATTATTGAGTCCCAGGCATGGTTCCAAGTGCCATATAAGCAAGCGGGCCCTCAAAACCAAGTTAGGCCCTGAGGGAAGGGGCATTCGGGAGTCTATTCCTCAGTATCCATCACTAGTGCTGGTCTCTGGGCCACCGCCAGCTCCTGGAAGGCTGGACATGGGCCCTCGGCCATCTTGCCACAGGCCGTGGGAAAATATGGTACCCCAGCCGGCCAGGGAGGGCAGGGCTGCCACTGCCTCTCGTCTTGGTCGCTAAACCGCAGCTGCCCAGAGACAGCTGCCCCTGCTCTGGCAAACCATCTCAATAGATGCAGAACAAACATTTGACAAAATCCAATATACATTCCTGATAAAAACTCTCAGAAAACTAGGAATAGAAAGGAAACTTCCTCAACATGATAAAGGAATTCTACAAAACACCTGCTTTCTCTGTAAAGTCAGGAGAAGGACAAGATGTCCACTTTCACCACTTCAACACTGTACTGGGCACTCTAATAATAGGAAATTGAAATTTAAATATGCTCAATTTACAATAATACCAAACCCACACAATACCTAGGAATACATCTCACAATGTATATTCAAGATATTTATGCTGAAAACTACAAAACACTGATGAAAGAAATAAAATAAGAATTAAATAACTGGAAAGATAGATAGCTTATATTCATGGATTGGAAGATTAAATATAGGTAAGATGTCAACTTTACCCAAATGTTCTATATAGATTCAATTGAAATGGCAGTCAAAATCTCGGTAGGATTTTTTAATAGACATCAACAAGCTAATTCTAAAATGTATGTGGAAAGGCAAAGAACTAGAATATCAAAATAATTTTGAAAGTGAAGAACAAAGTTGGCAAATTCAAAGTACCTGACTTTAAGAAATCCCATAAAGCTACTGTAAACAAGTCAGTTTTGTATGAAGAAAGGATAGACATATAGAACAGTGGAACACAATGGATAGTTCAGAAATGGATCCATGTCTATATGGCTAATTGATTTTCTGCAAAAGGGCAAACACAATGGAGAAAGGATTGTCTTTTCAAAAAACGGTGTTGGAACAACTGGATATCTATCTGTAAAAGGTACCTCAATTCATAAATGGCATCATATACAAAAATTAACTAAAAATAGATCATCGCTATAAATGTAAAGCATAACACTGTGACACTTCTAGAAATAAATGTAGTAGAAAATATTTGTGAATTGGGTTAGACAAAGCTTTCTTAGATATGACACTAAAAGCACAATCTATTAAAAAATGGATAAATTGGACCTGTTCAGAACTAAGAACTTCTGCTCTTTGAAATAAAGAGAATTAAAAGACAAACGAAAAGACTGGGAGAAAATATTTGAAAATTATACATGTACAAAGGCATTGTATTCAGAATATATAAATAATTCCCAAAACTAAAAAATGCAAACTTTACAATAAAAAATGGGCAATATATTTGAATAGACACTTCACCAAAGAAGATATGGAGATGCCAATAAAATGAAAAGATGCTCCACATCATTAGTCATTAAGGAAATGCGAATTAAAACCACAGTGAGGTCCCATTATCTATTTTTTTTATTTTGTTGCTTGTGCTTTGGGTGTAAAGTGTAAGAAACCAAGGACTACCACAAGGTCTTTTTTTTTTTTTTTTTTTAAGGTACTGGGGGCTGGGGATTGAACCCGGGACCTTGTATGTGGGAAGCCAGCACTTAGCCACTGAGCCACTTCGGCTTCCCTGAGTTGGTTTTTTTGTTTGTTTTGCTTGCTTGTTTGTTTTTTGAAGAGGCACTGGGAATCAAACCCAGGACCTCCCATGTGGGGGTGCTCAACCACTTGAGCCACATCTGCTTCCTGACAAGGTCTTGAAGATGCTTCTTTACATTTTCTTCCAGGAGTTTGATTGTTCTGGCCCTTATATTTAGGTCATTGATCCATTCTGAGTTGATTTTTATGTAAGGTGTGAGGTAGGGGTCCTCCTTCTTTCTTTTGCAAATGGAGATCCAGTTTCCCCAGCACCATTTGTTGAAGAGACTATTCTTTTGCAATTGAGTGGCCTTTGCCCCTTGTCAAAAATCAGTTTGCCATAAATGTGAAGGTTGATTTTTGAGCTCTCAATTCTATTCCATTGGTCTATATGTCTATCCTTTGCCAGTACCATGCTATTTTGATTACTGTGGCTTTGTAATAAATTTTAAGGTTGGAAAGTGTTGTGCCTCAAAGGACATTATCATGAAAGTAAAATGACAATCTACACAATGCAAGAAAATATTTGGAAACCATATATCTGATAAAAGTTTATTATCCAGAATATATACAGAAATCCTTCAATTTAACAACAAAAAGATAAAAATCTAATTTTAAAATGGGCAAAAGACTTGAATAGATATCTCTCCAAAGAAGATATACAAATGGCCAAAATGCACATGAAAAGATGCTCAATATCATTAGCTATAAGGGAAGTGCAAATCAAAACCACAATGAAAAACCATTTCACACCCCCTAAAATAGCTACTATTAAAAAAAAAAAAAAAAACAGAAAATGACAAGTGTTGAAGAGGATGCAGAGAAATAGGACCACTCTTTCATTGCTGGTGAAAATATAAAATGGTGCAACTGCTGTGGAAGACAATTTGGCAGTTCCTCAGAAAGTTAAGTATAGAATTACTAGATGACTGGCAATCCCACTACCAGGTATATACCAAAAGAACTGAAAGCAGGGACTCGAACAGATGTTTGCACAGCAATGTTCATAGTGGCATTACTCACCATTGCCAAAAGATGGAAGCAACCCAAGCGTCCATCAACAGATGAATGGATAAACAAAATGTGGTATATACATACAATGGAATATAATTCAGTCATAAAAAGGAATGAAGTTTTGATACATGCGACAACATGGCTGAACTTCGAAGACATCATGTTGAGTGAAATAAGCCAGACACAAAAGGACAAATATTGTATGATTTCACTGACATGAAATAATTAGAAAAGTAAACTCATAGGATCAAAATTTAGAATATAGGCTACCAGGGGATAGGGTGGGAGTAGGGAATAGGGAGTGAAGGTTTAAAATGTACAGAGTTACTATTTGGAAAGTTGGAAATGTTTTGGTAATGGATGGTGGTGATGGTAACACAACATTGTCAAATAATCAATAGCACTGAAATATATATCTGAATGTGGTTAAAAGGGGAAATGTTTGTGTATATGGTAATAGAATAAATTTTTAAAAAAATTTATGGAACTTCACTGCACAAATAGTGAACCCAAAGTTAAACCATGGACTTTATAGTTAATAGTATAATCATAAATATGTGCTTTCATCAATTGTAACAAATGTACCACACCAATACAAGTTGTTAGTAATAGGGTGGTATATGGGAATCATATATTTCATGCATGATTTTTCTGTAAACCCACAACTTCTCTAATGAAAGACAAAAAAAGCCATAACAGTATACCAGTATATACCTATTAGAATGGCTTTTTAAAAAACCTGACAAAAATAAGTACTGACAAAGATATGAAGCAACTGGAGATATCATACATTGCTGATGGGAATGCAAAAGGTAGAGCCACTTTGGAAAACACTTGAGCAGTTTTTTTTTTTAATAAAAGTGAACAAACACTTTTCATACTACTCAGAAATCCCACTCCTAGGTATTTACCCAAGTGAAATGAAAGCGTACATTTACCCAAAATCCTGTATGTGAATGATTAGGAAACAACCCAAATGTCCCTCAATTAGGGAATGGATAAACTGTGGTACATCCATACAGTGGAATGCCACTTAAAAAATAAAAAAAGGATGAAATACTGATACACAGAAGAACATGGACAAATCTCAAATGAATTATGATAAATGGAAGAAGTCAGGTAGAAAAAGGTATGTACTGTATGATTCTATTTATGACATTCTAGAAAAGGCAAAACTATAGAACCAAAATAGATTAGTGGTTGCCAGGGGCTAGGAGTCAAGTGAGGGGCTGACTGCAAAGTAGTATAGTGGAACTTTTGGTTTGATGGATGTGCCTACATCTTGATTGTGATTGTGCATGCATAACTGTACACTGAAAAGGATAGACTTTATTGCATCTAAATTAAACTTTAATAAAAAGTTTGAAAAATTGCTAAGAAAATGTCTTTGTACCCTTCACATTGCCCAGCTCAGACCTGAGCATATATCAAATGTTCACCATACCTACAGGTGAAGGAATGGATGCTGGAAGGACTAAGTAGTCTCTTCAGAGACCTTTTTTTTTTTTTTTTTTTCAATTTTACCAGGAGGTCCCAGGGATCGAACCCAGGTCCCTCCATATGGCAGACGGACGCCCAACCATTTGAGCCACATCCGCCCCCACTTCAGAGAACTTTAGCGCAAGAATTCCTTGGCTGAGAGTTCATTCTCAGCAGCACAAGATCTTCTTATGAAAATTCAGAAATCCTCGAGTGTGAAAGGAACACCACAAAGTGGATAGAGGCCAAGCAGGTAACAAATGTTTGAATTAGGGGGAAATTGTAGGAATAGTGGGTTCTGAAAAAGAATTGGAAAGCACATGCCCTGCTTAAAGGTGTTTGTGGTAGGCAGAATTCTAAGATGATGCCCAAGATTCTTGTCCCCTGGTGTATATGGCCTACAAAATCCCTTCCCCTTGGGTGTAGGTGGGGCCTGTGAATGTGATGGATGTCACTTCCACCATTAGGCTATGTTAAATGGCAAAGGTGAATGGATTTTGCAGCTGTGATAAAGGTCCCTTATCAGTTTGCTTTTCAGTTAATCAAAAGGGAGGTTTGTGGCTGGGCCTGACTTAATCAGGTGAGCCTTTAAAAGAGGGCTTAGTTTCCCTGAGCTTAGAGACTCAAGCAGTTGAGACTTTCTCCTGCTGTCCCTGAAGAAGCAAATATGCATGAGTTCTGTAGCTACAACGAAATCAATTCTGCCAGCAACCACCTGAGCTTGGAAAATGACCCCAAGCCTCAGCTGAGACTATAGCCCCAGCTGACAAGTTGATTGCAGCTTTGTTAGACCTTTGGTCAAGAACCCAGTTAAGCTGTGCCCATACGCCTGACCCATGGAATCTGAGATAATAAATGGGTGTTGCTTAAAGCTGCTAGGTTTGTGGTAGTTTGTTATGCAGTGTGACAGTTTGAGGTTTTGTGAATCCTAGAAAAGATCATGTTCTTCGAACTAATCCATTCCTGTGAGTGTGTGACCCTTTGATTGTATTAGATTCAGGTAAGGGTCCTTTTAATTAGATCCCTTGATTGGACTATGTCAATGAGGCATGACCCAGGTTGGGTCTCTGCCCTCTTGCTGGGGTCTTATATAAACAGAACTAAAAGCAGAAACACAGAGAAAGGAAGCCGCCATTTTGCCTCGCTATGTGGCAGGAGTCCAGGATCCAGCAGCCGACCTTTGGTGAGAAAGTATCTCTAATGATGCCTTGATTTGGACATATTCACAGCTTTGGAACTGTAAGCTTTTAACGTAATAAATTCCCTTTAAAAAAGCCAACTCATTCCTAGTATTTTGCATTGGCAGCCTTAGCAAACTAAAACATGCAGCAATAGAAAATTAACATAATATTCAAATTCAAGTTTAAAATCTCCCACAATTTCAACCATATAAGAGTAAGCTACCAGTTTGTGGCCCTTAGTCAAAACTCTGGCCAGAAACCCATTTCTGCAGGTAATCATCTTCCTGAAAAGGCAGAATGCTGTAACTTAGGTAGAGAGATCTTTGGAAAATCAAGCCTTGGACAGACTTCCAGAAGTAAACCTTATTGTTTGCCTCTATGGAAGGCAGTGTTTGTAATCTCTTCCCACCCATCTGTAAACTTGACCTCTTAGATTAGGAAGCATCCTTTCTTTACTCCCACAGTGTCATTAATCCTTGGCCTTTCCTTGCCACAACAGCCATGGTCTTCCTGCACCACTGCTTACCAACTACTCACTACCTATAATATCAAAGCTCTCTGTTTCCAAGCCTTAACCAGACTCTGCCACCCTAACTTCTTGTGTGCTTTTTCAGATATGCTTCTGGTTCTAGTGAGGGAGCTGGTAGAGGTTACTCTGTCCTGGCTACTGTTTTAGTTTTCTATTTTTCATGTCTGTGATAAAATATGCATTACTTAAAATTTACTGTTTTAGTAATTTCTAAGTTTACAATTCAGTGGCATTAAGTACATTCACAATATTGTGTAATCATCACCACTATTTCCAGATCTTTTTATCATCCCAAACAGAAATTCTGGAACTCTTATACCCATTGTATTAGTCAGCCAAAGGGGTGCTAATGTGAAATACCAAAAATGGGTTGGTCTTTATAAAGGGTATTTATTTGGGGTAGAAGTCCACAGATACCAGGCCATAGAGCGTTAAGTTTCTTCTCTCACCACAGTCCATTGCCACGTGTTAGAGCAAGACAGCTGCTGACGTTTGCCAGGGTTCAGGCTTCTTGTGTTCCTCTCTTCCCGGGGCTGCGTTTCTCTTCGGGCTTAGCTTTTCTGGTTCCTCCACAAGGTCAGCTGTAGACTATCAGGAGAATGGCTCACTTCTCTTCCCCTGGAGCCTTTTCTCCAACATCAAACTGTTTCTCAAAAACCGCTTCAACTGTCCTTTGCCTTGCCTTTTATATTCGATTCCCCACCCAACAAGGGGTGGGGCTCAACGCCCTAGTGACGTGGCCCAGTCAATGCCCCAATCATAACTCAATCATGCCCAGATTAACAGATCAGTTTACAAGCATGATCCAATTATATTTTTGGAATTCATAATTACATCAAACTGCCCAGCTGCAACACCCATCAAGCAATAATTCTCCTTCCCTTCTACCCCCAGCCCTTGGTAACCTCTATTTTACTTTCTGTCTCTATGAATTTACTTATTCTGGATACCTCATATAAGTGGAATAATACACTATTTGTCCCTTTGCATCTGGCTTATTTCACTCAATTTAATGCTTTTAAGGTTCATCCATGTTGTAGCATGTACCAGAACTTCATTCCTTTTTATGGCTGAATAATATTCCATTGTATTTTGTGGCATTTGATATTATTTATGAATTCCAAAAGGAGATATTAATTGTGTTTGTAAACAAATTGGTCTGTTCCTCTGGGCATGATACCCTTTGATTGATTTAAATTCAAAGGCTTTACGTTTACTGGGTTAAATCAAGATTAGGGTTTTTATTTGACCAGGTCATTAGGGCATGCAGGATTGAGTCCCTACCCCCTTGGTGGCCTATATAAATGGACACCAATCAAGAACACAGAAAAGCAGATACACAGAAAAAGACATGGCAGAGGAGAGAACTTGGTTTTGACGCTGGAGCCCTGGGGAGAAATGAGCCATTCACCTGATAGTTTACAGCTGTCCTTATGAAGAGACCAGATGAGCTGAGACAGCCCAGAAAGAAATGAGCCCTCCAGCCTACAGCTGAGATAGGAAAAAGCTGGGCCCACAGAGCCTTAAGAGGAAGAAGGCTGAACCCTCGCAGATGTCGCCCACCATCTTGCTTCGACACGTGGCAACAGACTTTGGGGTGAGGAAGTAACCTTGAATTGGACTCTTTAGGGCCTTGTAACTGTAAGCTTCTACCCCAAATAAATACCCTTTACAAAAGCCAACAGATTTCTGGTACTTTGCATCAGCACCCCTTTGGCTGACTAATATATATATATAAAACCACATTTTATTTATTAATTCATCTGTTGATGGATGCTTGAGTTGTTTGCATCTTTTGACTATTGTATATAATGCTGCTATGAACATTGGTGTTTAAGTACCTGAGTCCCTGTTTTCAGCTCTTTGGGGTATATATCTAGATGTGCAATTGCTGTGTCATACGGTACTTCTATGTTTAAATTTCTGAGGAATTGCCAAACTGTTTTCTATAGTGGCTATGCTATTTTATATTCCTACCATTCATGATGGGGTCCAATTTCCTCACATCCTCCAGATCACTCTTTTTTTTTTTTTACCGGGAGGTCCCGGGGATCGAACCTGGGTCCCTCCATATGGGAGACAAACGCCCAACCAGTTGAGCCACATCCGTCCCCCTGTTTTTTTTGTTTTTTTTTTTATCCAGATCACTCTTAAGAGGTGCCCTGTGTGCCTAAACACTCAGTTTTCTGGACTGGGTTACCAGAAAATGTTATCATAGACAGAGATGAGTCATCGGGCTGGCATAGGGTGTGGAGAGTGGAGAGAGAAGGGGTGTTTATACTGCCTGTGACTGTGGCACCCTAGGCTTTTTAACTCTCACAGATAACCAGATGCCCTCATCTACAAACTGAATCACCACATCAGCTTCCCTATGACAGATAAAGACAGGCACTACATCTGCCCTGTGAAACAGGAGGGCTTTGTGATGCAGTCCGATGGCCCGGTTCCGTCATCTGTGAGGTGGAGATGACAAGATATAACATCTGGAGGCATTAGGACAAGACCTTTATCCCTGGGAGTAGGGATGGTTGGTCACCTCATGCTGATGAGGTTTAGACCATGTTGAGCCCTACATATGTCCAGTGGGATATAATTGAGTATTCCTTATATAACTTTGGGTCCATCTTTATTATTGTCCTAATTATTTGGCAGGTCAAAAGGATCCACCACGGATTAAGGTTGCGACATAACAGGAGCTGCTGCTGGGTAGGGAAACATTGTGACCACAGTTGGCCTGGTAAAGCCTTAGACAAGAAGTTTTTATTCCCTTGATTTCTCTCCTTACCCCACCTCCACACCCCAACCATTTTTTGGTTTTATTTTTGT
Source organism: Tolypeutes matacus (assembly GCA_026826555.1). Lineage (NCBI taxonomy): Eukaryota > Metazoa > Chordata > Mammalia > Cingulata > Chlamyphoridae > Tolypeutes > Tolypeutes matacus. The sequence continues at coordinate 5,637,389 of JAKSZT010037198.1, forward strand.
CAGTTACTCTTGTCTAGTCCTTTCTTTTCAGAGCATGGAAATAATTCCTTACGAGGCCATCCCTGCACTGTGCTTTAATTGAAAAGCCAAGAACTGACTTGGGTTAAAGCCTAGAGGATATGAGTACTTCCTCACTGAATCCCAGAACTCCTCCCAGTTTGGGTGATAATTGGACTTAGTGTTTCTTGAGGGACTTTTTGAGCTAAAGCCCTTTGGCTACTAGAAACACTCACCCTTCATTTAATCTGTTCCACGTCCATCTGTCTCATCCTAAGCACAACCCCTTCCCCCAAATTTCTCCTGGGAATGATGTGGTAGGTAAAGAGTTTGGAAGAGCCTCAAAATGAGTTTAAATACAGAGAAATGTTGGGCTATAAAAGATAGAGGTGGAAAGGAAATTAGGAGAGAGTATAATATTGGGATATAGAAAGTGGGTAAACAGATTGGGTTTTGTCTCATTTTAGACATGAAAAGAAAATGGTGCTCAACTTCACGCTTTAACATTTTGTCTTTAAGCGTCACCGAAGAGTCAGACAAAGGGCTAGAGAGGCAGCATCAAGAGGTAAAATTACAATCTTTCCTCTGACTCCCCTCTACTGTCGATGAGGTTCCTATTGATCCTGACCCCCTCTGACCCTTGGGTGCTCCAGGAGCCAGGTGCTCTAACCATTGAAGATTCCAATTCCCCAAACTGGCAAACCCAGAAACTTTTTTGGTTGGGAAATCAGAGCTTGGGAATATTCCAGAATTCTCTACCTTACTCTCCTAGGAATGAAGAAACAAGGAATAGGACAGAAGTCCTTAACTGTGTGATTTACTAGTTTTATGACCCTATGGAAGTCACTTCATCTCTCAGTCTTGTTATTGATACACTGGGCTTAACACTGATGCTCCTGCCTCACTCACACTGTGGTTGTGAAGCAAATGAAATTAAGAATGAGACAGCATAACATAAATGTTTCAGATGTACACAGACATGCCTTAGAACATTGAGTCTTGGGGTTTTTGGTCTCCATTCACTCAAAGGCCTTACTAATCAGCTTCCTATAGGATGCTCATTGTTATAGTTGAATTATGTCTGCCAAAAAGATAGGTTGAAGTCTTAACCCCCAGTACCTTAGAATGTAACCTTATTTAGAAATAGGGTCATTGCAGATGCAATTAGTTGAGATGAAGTTATACCGGAGTAAGGTGGACCCTTAATCCAATATGACTGGTGTCCTTATAAGAACAGGAGAAAAAACACAGAGACAAAGACACACAGGGAGAACATGTAAAGACGGAATCAGATGGGTGATGCGTATACAAGTCAAGGAATACCAAAGGATTGCACATAACAACTGCAAACTACAACTGCCCACACCTTGAGTTAGGATTCTTGCCTCCAGAACTGTGAGAGAATAAATTTCTGTTGTTTTAAGCCAACCAGTTTATAGTAATTTGTTATGGCAGTAAGCACTAGGAAACTAATACAAATTTTGGAACTGGGAAGTGGGGTGCTGCTGCACTAAATACCTGAAAATGTGGACATAACTTTGGAATTGGATACTGGGAAGAGATGGAAGGATTTTGAGGCACTTGATAGAAAAAGCCTAGATTGCCTTGAAGAGATGGTTGGTAGAAACATAGACGTTAAAGATGCTTCTGATGAGGCCTTAAAAGGAAATGATGAACATGTTATTAGACACTGGAGTAAAGGTGATCCTTGTTATAAAGTGGCAAAGAATGAGGCTGAATTATGCTCTACTGTTTTGTGGAAAGTGGAATTTGTCAGCAATGAACTTGGCTGTTTAGCTGAGGAGATTTCCAAGCAAAGTGTGGAAGGTGTGGCCTGGTTTCTCATAAAAATGCAAGAGGAAAGAGATAAATTGAGAATAGAATTGTTTGGCAAAAGGAACCAGCACTTGATTTGGAAAATTCTCAACCTAACCCAAATAGCATGCTCTGGAAACAGGGCCAAGGGTGTGGCTAGACAACCATTTGCTAAAGAGATTTGGCATGTGACTTATGGATCCAATTAATCATCTCAGCAGAAACACCACCAGCTTGGACTGAAGGAGACAGAGATGAAACTACGGAAAGAAAGGCTGTCAGACTTCTGTAAATCTACACGCATGAAACAGGCCAATAGAGCTACTTGGCTGTGAATGTGTATTATGTCTCAGAGTGTGGCTCAGAGGCTAGTGGGGCTGCCAGTGCCACCATGAACCTAGAGGGTACAGGCCGGAGGGGAGAGGACACTGCCCCTTCAGTTCCAGAGGTTGGGCCCCTGCCTTGGGTAGAGATGCAGAGGGATCCCAGCCATGAAAGACCCAGAGGACAGAGCATCAAGTCACAAATAATTACTCTCACACCTTGAAATCTAATGGAATTTGCCCTTAGAACTTGCTTAGGACTAGTATGTGGCCCTGTTTTTACTTCCACTTTCTCCCTTTTGGAATGGGGGTACCTATCCTATGCCTATCTCACCATGGTATTTAGGGAGCAGATAACTTGTTTTCTAGGTTTCACAATTCCACTGATGGAGAGGAATTTTGACCCAGGATGGACATACCCAGAGTCTTACCCACACCTGATTTAGATGATTTAGAAGATATGACTTAATTTGCATTCAACAACTTTATTTATATATAATTTACATACCGTAAAGTTCACCCATTTAATGTATACAATTCAATGAAATTTTAGTATATTTATGGAGTTATGCAACCATCACCAAATAATCTAACTTCAGAACATTTTCATCACTCCCCCAAAAAACCTTGTTACCCTCCCCATCCCATCCCCTCCCAGCTCCTGACAACCCTAAGCTACTTAAAAAAAACTTTTTAAAATGTATTCTTTGTTTTATTTACCCTTCCTCTAAATAATATATTCTTCTCTTACTTGTACTCTATTATTTTTCTCAAACTTTTTATTTAGAAATAATCTCAAACTTACAGGACAGTTACAAAAATAAGAAATCCCAACATACCCTCTCACCCAGATACCCAGATCCACCAATTTTAACATTTTGCTACATTTGCTGTTTTTCTCTCTATCATTTATCTATCAAATGTCTATTTATCTATTTTCTAAACATTGAGAGTAGGTTGTATACATCATGCTCCTTGAACACATAATGCATCCATGTACATTTCCTAAGAACAAGGATATTCAGTTAAGTAACCACCTTAAGTACAGTTATCAAGTTCAAGAAATTTAACATTGATATAAAACTTACAGTGTATTCCAATTTTTTCTGAATGTCTCAAGAGTGTCCTTTTGGGCCTTTTCTCCTTCACTATTAGATCCAGTCCAGGATCATGTACTGCGTTTAATTACTGTTGTCTCTTTGATTGCTCTGTGTATTAAACTTTGGAAACATACATACAACATAAACTTTCCCATCTCAACCACTCTCAAGCATACAATTAGTGGCATTAATCACATTCACAATGTTGTGCTACCCTCTCCACCATCCATTACCAGAACTTTCCCACCCCCCCCAAATAGAAACCCTACATCAATTATGCATTAACTCCCCATTCCCTCTCCTCCCTGTCCCAAGTAACCTGTACTCTACTTTCTATGAGTTTACATATTTTAGCTATAGTGGGATCAAACAATATATGTCCCTTTGTGTCTGACTTATTTTACTCAGCATGATGTTTTCAAGGTTCATTCATGTAGTGGCATGTATCAGAACTTCATTCCTTTTTAAGGCCAAGTATTCCATTGTGTGAATACACCATGATTTGTTTATTCATTCGTCTGCTGATGGACACTTGGGTTGCTTCTGCCTTTTGGCTATTGTGAATAATGGTGCGATGAACATTGGTGTTCAAATATCTGTCCAAGTCCCTACTTTCAGTTCCTTTGGGTATATACTTAGAAGTGGGATTGCCTGGCATTATAATAGTTCTATGTATAATTTTTTTGAGAAACCACCAAACTGTTTTCCACAGTGGCGGCACAATTTTACATTCTTACCAACAATGAACAAGTGTTCCTATTTCTCTGTATCCTCAGGAGTACTTGTTATTTATTTTAAAACAATAGCCATTCTAGTGGGTGTAAGGTGTTAACTCATTGTGGTTTTCATTTGCATTTCTTTAATGGCTAATGATGTTGACCATCTTTTCATGTGCTTATTGGTCAGTTGTATGTCTTGTATTTGGAGAAAGGACTTTGTATTCAAGTCCTTTGCCCATTTTTTAATTGGATTGTTTGTCTTTTTGTTGTTGTGTTGTAGGGGTTCTTTATATATTCTGGATAGTAAATCCTTATCAGATAATATGGCTTCCAAATATTTTCTTATATTATGTTGGTTCCTTTTTTTTTTTTTTTTTTTTTTAGGAGGTATTGGGGATCGAACCTGGGACCTTGTATGTGTGAAGCAGGCACTCAACCACTTGAGCCACATCCACTCCCTGGTTCCATTTTTAATTTCTTCCTAATGTCCTTAAATGCACAAAAATTTTTAATTTTGATGAAGTTCAATTTCTCAATTTTTCTTTGGTTGCTCATGCTTTTGGTATAAAGTATAGGAATTCATTGCCTAACATAACAACTGCAGCTATTTCCCTATGTTTTATTCTAAGAGTTTTATAGTTTATATCTTATATGGGTCATTGATCCATTTTGAGTTAATTTTTATATATGGTGTGAGGTAGGGGTTCATTTTCATTCTTTTGCATGTGGATATCCAGTTTTCTCAGTACCATTTATTGAAGAGACTGTTCTTTCCCCACTGAGTGGACTTGACTCCCTTGTCAAAATTCATTTGGCCATAGATGTTCTGGGTTTATTTCTGTACTCTCAAATCTGTTCTTTTTATCTATATGACTATATATGTGCCAGTACCACAGTTTTGATTACTGTAGTTTTGTGATAGCTTTAAAATTGAGAAGTGTGAGTTCTCCAACTTTGTTCTTCTATTTCAAGATGGTTTTGGCTATTCTGCGTCCCTTGCCACTGATTTCTGGGTACTGATCTCAGACTCCACAGCTTTGCTAAAGTTATTAGCTCTACTTTCTTGAAGATTCTTCTGGATTTTCTATATTTAGGATAATATCATCTGAAATAGGGACAGTTTTACTTTTACCTTTCCAATTTGCATGTCTTTTATTTCTTTTTATTTTTAATTGCTCTGCTTAGAACTCCCAGTATAATGTTGAATAGCAATAGTCATAGCTTGGTCCTCATATTAAGGGGAAAGCTTTCAGTCATTGACCATTGACTATGATGTTAGCTGTGAATTTTTCATATATGCCCTTAAACATAGTATGGAAGTTCCTTTTGATCCCTATTTTTCTCTTATTTTTTAAATCAAGAAATAGTGCTGATTTTGTCAAATGTCTTTTCTGCATCAATTGAAATGATCATTTGGGTTTTTTTCCCTTTCATTCTATTAATGTGATGTATTTGCATTGTTTGATTTCCTTATGTTGAACCTCCCTTACATTCCTGAGATAAATCTCACTTGATCATGGTCTATAATCCTTTTGATGTGCTGTTGGATTCAATTTGCTTATATTTTTGAGGATTTTTGCATCTATATTTATAAGGGATATGTCTGTAATTTTCTTTTCTTGTGTATCTCTATCTGGCTTTGGATAATTAGGATAATGCTGGCTTCATAGAATGAAGATTTGGGACTTTTTGATATATGTAAATGAGATTTTGGACATAGAGTTGATGCTGGAATGGGATAAAACTTTTGGGGATGTTGGGATTGGTTGAATGAAAATTGCACATGGGAAGGATAAGAATTTTGGGGGAACCTTAGGATGGACTATTATGGGTTGAGTTGTGTCCACCAAAAAGATCTATCGAAGTCCTAACTCCCAGTATCTCAGAATGTGACCAGATTTGGAAATAGGGTAATTGCAGATGTAATTAGGTAAGATGAGGTCATATTGCCATAGGTAGGCCCTTACTCCAATATGACTGGTATCCTTACAAGAAGTGGAGAAGAGAAATAGACACACGGGCGGAACACAACGTAATGATGAAAACAGATTAGGGTGATGGCAATTACAAGTCAAAGAATGTCAAAATGGGGAGATTTGTTTTTCATATTTGAGTATCATGTGGCTATTTTTATACTAATTTTTCTATCACTTACATTCTCTTCATGATCTTGTGTTGCCACCATAAACATATCAACAAAGAAGCATTTCCAAAATGCATTTTTTAGAACCTGGGTTTTAATAGCAATTTTGAATTTATTAGGTTACAAATTATAGAAATTGAACACTAGGTGGCACCCAATTATCTTAACATTAGAAATATTGATATATAATTGTTGACAGTTTTTTTAAGTTAATGTGTGTAGGAAATTTCCCAAACAAAAAGATTGTTTCAATGGTGTGCATGTATGTAGAATATTTTTACAGAACAAAAGGTTATGTTAAAAGTAATTTTATTTTCAAAAATCATGCATTGTAAACTACAATATTGGGTACTTTGTAAACAGTTACATTACGTGTAAATGAGGATTTAATTTGGTAACTCATACAAATTAAGCGTTTTTCAAATTCCCTAATCTGGGGAAAGGAGGGAATCACAACTTAATGAAAAGACAGTCTCCAATTTCTGAGTCAAAGAGCTACAGCTAAGATATAATAAAGAAAATGTCATGCTGCAGAGTATATTAAAAAAAAAAAAAAAAAAAAAGAATGTCAAAGGGTTGTCTACAACCACCAGAAGTTAGGAGAGAGTCATGGAATAGATTCTTCCCTAGACACTCAGAGGGAGCATGGCACTGTCCACAATTTGATTTCAGACTTCTAGCCTCCAGAACTGTGAGAGAGTAACTTTCTGTTGTTTTAAGCCAACCAGTTTGTGCTAATTTGTTAAGGCAGCGCTAGGAAACAATTACATTCCTGAATCCTCTCCTGTCCCATGTAACACTGTTCCCTGGTTTCTCAGCTAGGAGAGCTTCCCAGAAAGAAGCAGAGAAGCCGCAGAAGCTGCTCACTTTCATGAAAAGGTAATCTTTTGCTCTTGGCTGTCTTCCAACCCCCATCCTGGCCTGTGATTAGTTCACCATTGACTATGGCCTGAAGCAGGGATGAGGAGAGGGATATTGGCTTGGAAGGAGCCATACACAGTAGAGGCCAGTTCCTGGGACAGCCCACAGAAAAGAGCCTATCTTATTATCCTCTTCTTAAGATCTCTAGAAAACAGAATTTGTTCCGAAGATATGGAGTGTACAGGACCAAGGACAGCCCCCAGCCCAGAATGCAGAGTTCTCATGCAAGTATCTCATTTCCATAGTATGGAAAGGCTGAATTCCAAGCTTTGTTTCTTAGCCCCCAAAGAGACTGATCCCAGGTTCTTCCTGGTGATGTTCCTGGTGATGTTCCTGGTGACGCCCCATCTGCTAACAACTTGGCTCTTCCATCAGCCTAATTTCCTTCTCCTAGTTTAGCTTCTCAGCACAGGTCAACAAAGAACTGACCCCTAACACCCAGTCTTCTTTGGAGGCCTGGCCCTCCCCTCAGTTGTCCAAGACCTTGTCCAACAAGCCCCAGATATTTCTAACCTAACCTGATAAATGGCATTTTCTTAGGGAGAAGAGCGAAGGGGTAGACTCATGTGGGGTTGACTCCAGAACTTATAGGACTAGGGGAGGGCAGCCCTATCCTCCATGCTTCTCTCTTCCCAGGAGGCAGAGGACACTGCTTCAGTAATGGTTGCCATGTTTCCCTTCCCAGCCAGGGCTGGCTTCCTCAAGAGGGAAGTGTGCGGAGGCTCCTGTGTGCAGATCCCTGCTGCCATGTCTGCAATGCTGTGACTTTGGAGGTTAAGCAACTGCTGGTGGGTGAGAACACCCCAATCTCCCCCATTTCATCGGAATCATCGCAGGTCTCTTCTTGCCTAGAGATCTTCTCCATGTCTAGTGTCTCTCTTGAGCAGAGTCTGGAGCAGTCTTCTCAGCAGTCTAGAGAGCCTTCACTGGCATCTCTAACCTCCACACTGTCACAATTAACAGATCAGAAATCCTTAACCCAGACAGCTGCCCAGTCACCCAGTACAGTCAGCATCCAAGATTACTGCACTGAACTCCTGCAGCACAGGCAGGGATTGCAGCTACCAGATGTGTCCTGGGATGCTGAAGCCCTGTCTTCTTCAAGCCTTGAGGAGCCTAGGATTCCTGTC
>JAKSZT010037198.1:5650536-5677304 GCA_026826555.1 Tolypeutes matacus
GGGAAGGTTTTTAGTGGAGTTCCTTGAAGAGGTGTTTTGTGTTTATCAAATGCACATAGCTAATATGACAGATGTCAAAACCAAAATCCCCCCTCTCTGCCCTGGTGGTAGTGACAAGATCTTTAAGGGTATTCCATCTGGGAGCTTGCTGCAGGCCTGTTGCCTGTTTCCCACCTCCACTTCCAGTCAGCTGCATGAAATGAATGCCCCCAAGAATGAAGATGAGTTGACGAGGAGGTCTCTAAAAGGGTCACAGTGAAAATGATTCTGAGCTGACTTCTCCATTCAACAATTCAAATATTTGAGTACTTACTATGTGCCAGGTACTATTCCAGACATGACACTGCAGTGAACAAGATGCAGGCCTTGCCCCCATGGAGCTTGTGGTATCATGGGGTAGACAGTTAAGTAAAAAATCAATTAAGTGTAATGTGAGGGGAAGCACATGTGGCTCAAGCAATTGGGCTTCTGCCTACCACATGGGAGGTCTCTGATTCAGTGCCCAGTGCTTCCTAAAGAAAATGGCGAGCTGGTACAATGGGCAGTTGTGGCAAGCTGATGCAGCAAGATGACGCAACAAGAGACACAAGAAGAAAAACACAATGAGAGATATAACAAAGCAGGGAATGGAGGTAGCTCAAGCGATTGGGTACCTCCCTCCTGTATCAGAGGTCCCAGGTTCTGTTCCTGGTGTCTCCTAAAGAAACAAGGAAGACGAACAGACACAGCAATTGCAAACAACAAGGGGGTGGGGAGAAATAAATAAAACTAATCTTAAAAAAGTGTAATGGGGGGGTAGCAGGTGTGACCCAAGTGGTTGGGCACCTGCCTCCCACAAGGGAGGTCCTGGGCTCAGTTCCCAGTGCCTCCTGAAAAAAAAAAAGAACAAACAACAAGCAAAAGAGGCGAGAGATCCAACTCAGGGAAGCTGATGTGGCTCAGTGGTTGAGGGCTAGCTTCCCACATACGAGGTCCTGGGTTCAATCCCCAGCCCCCAGTACCTCAAAGAAAAAAAGTAAAGTGGGAGAGTGGATGTAGCTCAGTGACTGAGCACTTGCTTCCCATGTACGAGGTCCTGGGTTCAATCCCCCATACCTCCTAAAAAAAAACAACACTGTGATAGAGGAAGTACGTGAAAGAACACAAGAGGGCACTTAACCTAGTTTGTGAGGGGGTGTTAATGGAAAGTTTTTTGAAAGAGATGATATGTAGACTGAGTTTCAAAGGATAAGAAGAAGTTAGATAACAGTGGGTGGGGAGTGGTGAGGGTTTTCCAGGATGAGAGCAAAACATGAGCAAAGGCATGGTGTTGGGAAAATGGCATGGTATGTCAGAGAACAGTGACTAGCTGGAGAAGTCCTGTAATAATCACAAAAATACATTGCTTGAGGATTCAGAATGAGGTTGCCAAGCTGGAGCGTGGATGGCATTCATTCACCCATTCTTTCCTTCCTTCAACAATTATTGAGCACTTACTATATGCCAGGCACTTTTCTAGACATTGGGGATACAGCAGTTAACAAAAGAGAAAAAATATGCCCCCAAGGACCTTGGATTGTAAGTGACATGGGATGAAGAAAAAGTAAGCATAAGTAAAAAAAAAAAAACAAAAAACAGTATATAGAATGTGATCAAATGTGGGCAATGCAAGGTGTTGGTAGGGTGATGTACTGGATCCCTGTATGATGATATGCATGTTTGTTTTGTAAGTTTACAACTTTTACTATTCACTTATTGTTTATGTATGATCATGTATGAATGATATACTTCAAAAAATAAAATTGTGGGTAGAAGCAGCCAGATTAGTTATGAGGCTATTGCAGTAATGGTAGCAGCAGCAGAAGTGAGAAATGGTCAGATTCTGGGTTCATTTTGAAGGTAGATACAACAGGATTTACTGAAGGATTGAATGCGGACAGTTAGAAAAAAGTCAACGTTGACACCAATGTTTTTGGCCTCAACAAGTAGAAAGATTGAATTGCTGTAACTGATATGGGGAATACTGCAATTGCAGCAGGTTTGATATGTGTGATTGGGTAGTGGTGGGGGCAGGAAATCAAGAGTTCACTTTTATACAGTTTGAGATGATTTTTTGACATCCAAATGTATATGTCGATTAGGTAATTTGGGCATATGAGTATGGAGTTTAGGGAGGGGTCCAGGCCACAGATAGATAGAGGTATGTATTTGAAACATTGGGAAAGGATAAGGTCACCAAGAGAATGGGTATAAATTAAGGAGAGGACTATGGACTAACTGAGACTGTCCAATGTTAAGAAACCAAGGGGGAAAAGGAGGAACCAGTTGTGGAGGAGACTGAGAAGCAGCTGCCGTTGAGGCAGAAAAAAATCAAGAGTGTGATGTACTGGAATCCAAGAGAGAAACATATTTGAAGGAGAAAATAATCAAACGAATGAAAAGTTGCCAATCAGTCAGGTAATATGAGGACTCAGAATTGACCATTAGGTTTAACAACATAGAGATCATTCATGACCTTGAAAAGGACAGATTCAGGTAATTGATGGAGATGAAGGAGAGAATGGGGTGGTTTCGAGAGAGAATGGAAGAGAAGTTGGTGATAGCTAGTGCAGTCACTGCCTTCAAGGAGTTTTGTTCCACAGAGGGACAGAAAAACAAGGCAATAGCTGTAGGGAGAAGTGGGGTCCAGAGAGGGTTTTTTTTTTTTTTTTTTAAAGATGGGAGATATTGTACATTAAATGTTGATGGAAAAGATCCAGTGAAGAGGATAAATTGATGATGCAGGAGAGAAAGGGGGATATTTCTGGGGAAATGTCATATAGAGGTGAGAGAATGGGAGCAAGTTCCCAAGTTGAAGGAATTGCCTTAGCTAACTAAAAGTACTTCACAGGAGTTAAGTAGAGAGAAGGTAATGTTAATGAGAGAGGACTTTGTGGATCAGGAGAAGAAAAGTTTTCTCCACATGTGAGAGTCTGGGCAAAGATCGAGCACAGTGTGGGAAGGGACCATGGATGGGAAGGGCATTGGTAATGAAGAGCCAAAGCTGGAAAGCTAGATATGGTGAGGGATTCTGAAAGTTACCACAGCTAGTTTCTATTAGGAGTAGCAGAGAACTGAATTGGGCATGAAAAGGTGGTTGAAGTTGTGACCGTGAATGTGGAGCAGGTGTTCTTGGAGCACTTGAGCTGGGGGAGAGATTGCAGAGAAAGCTGTAGAAGCACAGAGCTGGAGGAAGAGCATGGGGCTGGGGAAGAAGAAACGGGAGGTATAGTATCTTAGTGTTCAGCGAAGGACCAGAGAAAAGATTTGGGGGTGAAAATTGGCAAGCAAGACAAAGAGGCTTCCTTAGGCAGATGGGATGGACCTCTGTACTGGCCACCTAGTATCCTTAGAAGGTGCCACCTCTGCATCGTCCTACTGGACCTACCACAGAGTAGTCAGGAGCTGGAGAAAGGGCAAGGAGTGCTGTGGCTTCCTTATGAAGTGGCATAGGGGACTTTGGAATGTGGCTCCTTCACTGGTTTCCAAAAAAAATCCAGGACCACTCACCATCCCATCAAGAAAAATTGACCTCAGGGCTTTCCCTGATGGGACCTCAGGGTATAGCATAATGTATTTGCAGATAGATTGCAGAAAAACTAGGGTGGGAAGAATCATGGGTGTGTTCCTGCTCTGAATGGTGATTCTGTATCTAAGGGATGGGGACCCAGACCCTAGTATGCCCCCCCCGCCCCAGGGTAGTGCCCACACTCTGCAGGTGTTTTCCTAAAGCTTCCCCAAATGAGTTGAGATTTTGTGTCAGGCACATCCTGCCTGCCTGAGGGGGTTTGGGCAGAGAGCTACAGAGTAGGGAGGAGAGTTTAGAATGTCAGTCTACAGTGACAGGAAGTGGCTCAGAAGAGTCACAAAAGCATAAGGTGGGAAGCCAGGGTTAGTGGCACGCATCCTGGCATAGGATGGAGAAGTTTCTTCCAATGGTCCCTGTTTTAGCCAAAGGGGTGCTGATGCAAAGTACCAGAAATCTGTTGGCTTTCATAAAGAATATTTATTTGGGGTAGAAGCTTACAGTTACAAGGCCCTAAAGAGTCCAACTCAAGGTTACTTCCTCACCCAAAGTCTGTTGCTACGTGTTGAAGCAAGATGGTGTACGGTGTTAAGGGAGGGTTCAGCCTTCCTCTTTCCTCTTAAGACTCCGTGGTCCCAGCTTCTTCTGATCTCAGCTGCAGGCTGGCACAGGGCTCGTCTCTCTTCCTCTGGGGCTCATTTCTATGCTCAGCTGCTCTGTTCTTTTCACAAGGTCAGCTGTGAACTATTAGGTGAGTGGCGTATCTCTGTTCCCGGGGCTGCAGAATCCTCTTCCGTGTCTATGGAGCTCCCTTTGTCTGAATATCTTCTCTGTGTATCTACTTCCATGTTCTTTATTGAGCGTCTATTTATATAGCCCATCAAGGGGGCGAGGACTCAACCCTGCACGCCCTAATGACGTGGTCGAATCAAAGCCCTAATCTTGATTTAATCAAGTAATTGTAAAGCCTTTGAATTTAAAGCAAAGGGTGTCATGCCCAGAGGAACAGACCAGTTTACAAACATAATATCTTTTTTGGAATTCATAAATAATATAAAACTGCTACTGTCCCCCATAGGATCCTCCCACACCAGCAGATTTCTATCACGGTAATTTCAGGCAACTATCATGATTGCTCAACTTTTTTACCTGCTCACTCCTGTCATGACAGCCTTTTGCCACTAGGGGACTGGGAATGCCTAACCATGAGCAGAAACTCCATGCCCTGCTGGAAATCCCAATCTGAAATCCTCAGGCTTAAGGGCTCAATTATCTTTCCGCTCTTCCACTCAAATACTAGTCCCTTTCCTCTAAGGACCTTGGGGTAAAACAACACCCCCATCACTTGTCCCTAAATCATTTCATCTCCAGCCCCTGCCTTCTCTGAATGCCATCCTACTTCATCAGCCCCATCTCTAGCCTATGGCCAACCTTCCCGTTGACATCCTATATTTGCTCCTCCCTATCCATGCTGAATCTCTGGAAAGATGTTAAGACAGTGTGATCATAGTAGTGAAAAAGGCAAAAATATATTATGTCCTCATTTTTGGAAGAAAAATATTTACTTTTAATCTTTTAGTTAATATATTTTCTAATTTTTCTAATTGAGAATTAGTTACATCATTTATATAATTTTTAAAAATTCAGAGTTGGCAACATGGTGACTTTTAGTTCTACATCTGCTGCTCTGGGCTTCAGTTTCCCTATCTGTTACTGAGTGTAGGAGCAGAGAGGCATAGAGTTCCCTTTCTGTCATAAACATCTGGAATGTCTATGCTTTGTTTCAAATTCTTTTAAAAGTTCATGGACTTAATGGGAGCAGGGGAGGCATACGTGTGTGAAAGCTTTGGCTGAGGCTGTTGACTCAGGAGGTTCTTGAAATGAGAGGCTGGACCTGCAGGCCCCAGGCCTTGCCCAGATACCTCAGGAGCACCAGCTGTGCCTTACAGTTAGGTGGCAAAGCAAGCCCCCCACTTACAGTGAGAGGAACAGGGAATGCAAAACCAACAAACAACCTTTCCCTGCATACCTTATGACCAACGACTATTCCCAGGCACATGGTGTTTTCCTCAGAAATCTTTTGTGGTATGTTTAAAAAAAATTTTTTTTTTACTGTGACCCATAGCAAGAAATATAATTTATGTTGTGACCCTGTTCATACATATCTATGTTTATAGCTCTGTAATTGAACAAACGGTTTTATGGAACAATCCTATTTTCGCTACATGTGATACTCCCTGGTATTTCCTTATATAGCATATCCTCTCTATCCTATTTCCTTAAAACAGTCCTGAGAGTGACTCTCTCAAACAATCTCATGACTTAATAATGGATCTGGACCTGCAGTTTGTAAAACACAGCCTTAGGATCATGAGCTTCTAATATACCACTGACTGAAGAAAAACCCTACTCTTTGAACTATAGGTATATGTAAAATATTTACTGGCACATTGTTTACAGAAATATAAGGTGGAAATAATCTTAATTAGAGAATAACTTGTGCTGTATTCATGCTATAAAATAAAGGAAAAAAAACAACAACAAAAAAACCCGCCTTTAATCTAATAGGAGCACAAAGACTAGAGCAGTGATTCTCAGAAGTATATGAACTGTATCCTGGGGTGGGTGTTGGGGGGTGCATCTCAGAAACTCTGGAAGGAGGGAAAAATGAGTGGATTGAAAAAGCATATCAATTATACATACATACATACATATATATATATGTTTGCGAAAACAAATGTTAAAAGCCATCACAGTTTTTTTTTAAACACTGATAAGAGGGCTTGGCATTATCTTTTTGGTTCCTGGTACAGAAGGTACTAGTTCTTCAAACAGTTAGGGGCACCTCCCTCCCAGAAGTTTTGTCAAAATTTTTAGGGAGCAGTCATAGACTTTTTACATTTATCAGAAAGAAGACATGGATTTAAAAAATTGTGAAACACTTATTTGAAGACCTGGAATAACCATATTAAATTCATTTTTGAAAGAATGACTCATTGGAGAAAAATTAATGGTATGCATGTGGTTTTTATTGGCTGGTTCAGATGACATAAGAGTTATTGAACAATGTCCAGCCACTTAAAAGGGTTACTCTAAAAGTAAACTGACTCATTAATAGTGCATCAGTAAACTAACCACAGCACCTCCCAACACACTGCAGTCCTGTTATAACCCATTCTCTAAGGATAAAAAGAATCACTTTAAGATATATATATATATATATATAATGAGTTGATTGCCATGGTTTTGGAGTTTGTCCTCAAAGGAATTTTGATGAAGACTGAAGCTGACATCCACCAGTAAGACAAACAAACATAAAACTCCAAAAAACCCACGTTCCAGCACTTCTGTTCCTTTACCTGCAACAGCTCAGTTTTCTAGGCCCCTTTATGCCTGTAAGGGCAGAAAATATAGTAGAACCATAAAAAGAAAACATCTAAATCCAAACAAGACCCCAAGTCATTTTTGGATTGAAGTGGCTGATTTTGAGAGTAACCTGTGAGGATGCAACAGAATTTAGCTTCACAAATGTACCCAAGCCCTTAATGCTTAATGGCAGAGAGGATCAAACCTGCGTACAAAAGATACCTTGATGAAAAGTGAATGTGCTCAAATATCCATACTGTGCCCTGAGGTGTCTGAGATATTAACAAAATCAGTTCTGATTTCTTGAGAAGCAAGCATCAGTGATTAGTAGAAACAAATTCATGGAGAGAAAAACCTGGCTTCCTTTGTGCTGGAAGAAGTCCTAGGAAGAAGAGTGAGTTATAAAGAAGTCAGCCACAACTTATAGCTAATGGCTACTTTTTTTGGTTGGAAACGGGGAATTTATGCTTCCCTAACAAGGATGAAAAGAGAGAGAAAAAGTTGTCACAAGTATAATGTGAATATCAGAGAATTTGTGGTATCTTGGGGAGGGCTTAAAAAGGACCTCAGTGGGATAGAATAGGGCCATCGGGCTGAATGAATAGAGGAGGTGAAAGCAGAGGACGGTTTGAATCTTTCCTTGATGCTGTTGCAGCCAAGAAGCCTGTTTAGCTGTATTTGTCAAGCAGAAAGATAGATGTGGGTAACGTGTGTGTGTGTGTGTATACAAAACACATTCTGTGCAGAGAACTTGCTTATGATATAGTGGGATTATTTACAAGAGCAAAGTGGAAGGAGGAGGGGGCTGCTCTGTAGCAGGAGTTAGGAAAGAAGGGATAAGAAGGCAGCAAGGGAACGCCTCTCCCTTAGCTGCCTCAATAAAGATATTAGCTGCAGAAGGCCTGTGGAGCAGCTCCCTTATTAGGCAGGAGCCAGGGTGCCCTCATCCTGCTATGTTAAATGCAAATGTAAAGGATGAGACTTTGGTTTCATTGATTTTTTTTTTTTTTTTTAAAGGAGGTACTGGGGACTGAACCCAGGACCTTGTACATGGGAAGCAGGTGCTCAGTCACTTAATCTACATCTGCTCCCCTGGTTTCATTGATTCTTGACATGGCAGTGGCTACATTTTGGGGAGAGCTAAAAAAATAAATATCAGTGATTTGGAAAATTAGAGGGCTTCACTAAGCAGAAACAAAGCAATGGAAACCTCTGAAAGAGAGGACAAGGGATGAAACTAAAGAGGATTTAAAAAGGTAGAAAAGGAACCCCAGTTTTTCTTTGCGATCAAAATGGAAGATAAAAATCTAGATGGGTCCTGCTGCCTTCCTTGGAGCATGTGTTCTATGCATCTTTGTCAAATGAATGCTGCAGAGGTGACTGGGAAACATAAGTATATTTGTGGACATGGTGTTAGTACACTTTCTTTTCCTCAAAATGGCCCTGAGGGAGTGATCAGACCAAATCTTCAGTGACTGTGCATCCCCCAGCTTATCACATCTACTTTGCTTCCCCAGAAGTGCAGCCTGAATGGTAAGTCAGGGTGAGCAGGGATGAGAACAGGTAACCAATATAGTAGTTATGAATGATTTCTCTTACCACAGGGAGAGCTACTCAGTTTTGGAATTTAGCCAATTTCCACAACCACAATGGTAAGAAAAGAGAGTCCAACACCACCAAAAGTCAACAGTCCCACGTATGTTATGGCCTGTGGCACTGTGCCTGGACCCCAGGAGAGTAGCTACCTCAAAGGCACAAGTTGGATGCTTGAAAATGCATTTCCTTGGCCCTGTGTTTGAGCTGGAGGAATCAGCAAGAGCAGCATCTGTTCATAAGTTTGCAAAATTTCAGGGCAGTTAAGAATTGGATCCTGGAAGCAAGTGCCTGACGAAAATCTTAGAGCTTCAAGGAAAGCTACACACCAAACATGGAAAGTGATCTTAGGCAAGTAGGCAAGGGTATGGAAAACCAGCAGAACCAGGGTCTGTAAAAAAAAAATGCAGAATGCATTGCATTTTATTGTCATTGTCTCCTCAGTCTTTTTTTTTTTTTTTTCCTTAATTGTGGTAACACATATACAACATAGAAGTTCCCATCTCAACCACTCCCAAGCATATGATGAGGGATTAATCACATTAGAAGAAAATGCCTAAAAGGCATTATTGGGACAACTGAAAAAATTTATGGACATATGCTTTATATCAATGTTAAATTTCTTGAACTTGACAGCTGTACTTGAGGTAGTTACACAAGTGAACGCCCTTGTTCTCAGGAAATGTACATAGAAATGTTAAATGTTTAGTGGCATATGATGTATGCAACTTACACTCAAAGTATTAGAAAATAGAGACAGACATACAGATAAAATTATGTAACAAATGTGGCAAAATGGCATTCTTTGTATTGATTTTTGTATTATTTTTGCAACTTTCCTGTAAGTTTGAAGTTATTTCAAAATAAAAAGTTTTTAAAAAATGTACAATGTACATGCAGACACACTGAGCTCACTGCACATCTAAGAAAAATGTAAAAAAAAGAGAGTCCTCTTTTGCCCTACGTAGGACTCCTGTTCTTTGGGAAAGCCCAGGCCCCAAGTGGTCTGGATGTTCTCCGGCGACTAGATATTTCTTTAGGAATCCATTGCCTCACTACAGTGCTCTTGGACCCTGTTCCTAGCCAGCCATTCTGTTGCCTGACAGTATCCCATACATGCTGTTTTTTAAATTCATTTTTTATTGGAGAAGTTGTTGGTTTATATAAAAATCTTGCATAAGGTAGAGTTCCCATACAACACCCTATTACTAACATCTTGTGTTAGAGTGATACCTTTGTTACAATTCATGAAAGAACACTTTTATAATTGTACTATTAACTATAGCCCATTGTTTCCAGTAGGGCTTACCGTTTGTGTTATACAGTACTATGTTCTTCCAAAAATTTTTTATTCTAGCAACATATATACAACCTACAATTTCCCCTTTTAACCACATTCAAATATATAATTCAGTGCTCTTAATTATGTTCACAGTGGTATGCTACCATCACAATCATCCATTAACAAAACTTTTCCCTAACCCAAATAGAAACTCTGTATAATTTAAACATTAATTCCCCATTTCCTACCCTTCACCCTGTCCCCTGGCAACTTATATTTTAGATTCTGACTTTGAGTTTGCTTTTTCTAATTATTTCATATCAGTGAGGTCATACAATATTTGTCCTTTTGTATCTGGCTTTTTACTCAAATGATGTCTTCAAGGTTCATCATTGTTGTCGCATTACATGCTATTTTTAGTTTCCATCTCTGTAAACCCAGAATCCTTCCATTCACCTTGTTTATCTAACACAGCAGCACCAGCCTCAATCACCTCAGGAAAACATGGCCACCCTAAATGAACTCAAGGACTGACTGAGTAAACTGTCCCTGGCCTCAGCTCAAGGGGATCAGGCATGAGGGAGGACCTGCTGTTGTTTAATATTTACTGAAAGCCCACAAAGCTCTAATATACATGAGAACAAAATTATGGCACAATCTTTGGCCACTGGGCTGAGTCTTCATTAAAAGCTACAGTGCTGATGTCCCACAGGAGGAGAGCAGTGGGTAAGGAACATCACACCTTGGTGATTTGCTGGTGGACTGCACTTAGCAAGTAGAGCTTCTCAGTAAGATGGAGAGGCACACCTGTTCTCTGCTCTGGGCCCCAGAAGCAGAGTCAGCTCCATTTAATGCAGTTATTACACCTTAAATATCATCATTTACTTGTTTGTTGATTCTACAAACATTTGCTGAGTGCAGCCTACTACGTGTGAAGTATAGCTCAGGTGCTTAATAACTGTTGGGAGAATGAACAATGGAACAAATGGAACCTCACTCAGCCTGTGAAACTGCAGTGTGAGTATGTGTAGAGGGCATAACTGGAGGATTTTTTTTTTTTTAAGGTGTTGCAAAAGCTAAATCTTGAAAGATGAGTAAGGGTTTCTGCACTGGATAAGGGAAGAAAGGTCATTCCAGAAGGCAGTAAAAGCACAAAGGTAGGTGCACAGCTCTATGGGGACCCCATCATGGCTCAGACTGTATGAAGCCCCATCCTGGGTGCTGGATAGAAATAGGTAAAGAACCCTGCTTTCACATCAGAATTATCATTAGCACAAAGAATTGGTTGGCAATAGTATGTTCAAAGAATTTGATTAGAAGGAAATATGTATTGGATGTCAGGAAGGAAAAAAAAAAAAAAAAAAAAACTGACCCAGAGGTTAGTGTGATACACTGCTTCTAAGATGAACACTGCCTCCTGATATTAATGGCATTCCTGTCCTGGAGTAACTTGTTTCTGACCAACAGAATATGGCAACATTGAGGGGATGTCACTTTCATGATTAGGTGACAAAAGATTATTATGCCTTGCTAGCAGACTCTATTGCCTCTGGCTTGCGTGCTTTTATGAAGGAAGCTGCCATGTTGGAGAGGCCACATCACCAAGTCCTGAGGGTGGCCTTTGGCAGTCAGCCAGCAGGAACAGACGTCCTCAGTCCAGTAGAGCATGAGAAGCTGAATGATGCCAACAGCCAGTTGGAAGCAGACCATTCCCCAGTTAAACCTACAGATGAGATTGCAGGCCCTGGGCACTGATTGCAGACCCTGGGCACTGATTTCAACCTTGTGAAAGACCATGAGGCAGATGAGCTAGTTAAGCCATTCCTGGATTCTTGACCCATAGGTACCATGAGAGAATAAATGTATGTTTTTCTAAGCTTCTAAATTTTGGGATAATTTGTTATGTAGAAATAGTAATACAGCCAGGAGGGAATCCCTAAGTTCCAGGGCCTCCAGTAAGTACACTGCAGTATTGGCAGAAACCCTGGGACACGCATGAAAATTCATGCCTCTCCATGTCTTTGTGAAGTGTGTGCTCACAACTTTTGCTCATTTTTTAATTGGGCTGTTGGCTTCCTTATTGTTGAGTTTTGAGGGTTCTTTATTCTGGATACAAGTCCTTTTTCAGATATATGCAAATATTTTCTTCCATTCTGTGACTCATCTTCTCATTCTTTAGTATGATCTTTTGAAGAGTAGAAGTTTTAAGTTTTTAATGAAGTACAATTTGTCCATTTTGTCTTTTATAGATTGTAATTTTGAAATTATAAGAAATCTATTGCTACCTGAAAGTTACAAAGGTTTTCTTACTTTTTTTTCTTCTGTAAATTTTATAGTTTTAGGTTTTATATTTAATCTATGATCCATTTTGAGTAGCCTCCAAACA
Organism: Tolypeutes matacus; assembly: GCA_026826555.1. Classification (NCBI taxonomy): domain Eukaryota; kingdom Metazoa; phylum Chordata; class Mammalia; order Cingulata; family Chlamyphoridae; genus Tolypeutes; species Tolypeutes matacus. Next base: position 5,662,708 of record JAKSZT010037198.1, read on the forward strand.
GGACAGACTCAAAGATATGTACATCATATTTCACCAAGACACAATATAGTGGAATTGTCAAAATTCAAAGACAAAGAGAATTTTAAAGCAACAAGTGAGAAGCAACTTGTCACAAGATATCGCCAATAAGATTAACAGTAGATTTCTCATCAGAAACCATGGTGGCCAAAAGACAGTGGGGTGACATATTCATAGGTCTTTAAAGGAAAAAAACTGTCAACTAAGGATTCTATATCCAACAAAATTATCCTTCAAAAATTAAAGAGAAATAAAGACATTTACAGATAAACAAAAGCTGAAGGAGCTCATTACCAGAAGACCTGCTCTACGAGAAATGCTAAAGGGAGTCCTTTAGGCTGAAATAAATGGACACTAGACATAGCGCAAAGCCATAAGAAGAAATAAAGAACACTGGTAAAGGCCTACATAGGTAAATATAAAATCCTGTATTATCATACTTTTGCTTTGTAACTGCTCCCCCCATATGACTTAAAAGGCAAATGTGTAAAACGATAATTAAAATATCTGTTAATGGGCATACAATGTATAAGGATGTAATATGAGACAATAACTATATAAGGCGGAGGTTTGGAGATATACGGTAGTATAGTGTTTGTATAGTACTGAAACTAAGTTGGTACTTTTTGAACTAGGTTGTTATTAGTTTAAGGTGTTAATTGTAATTACAAAGGTAACCACTAAGAAAATAACTGAAAAATATAGAGAAAAGGAAAGAAGGGAATCAAAATGGTATGCTACAAAAGTCAACTAAAAACAAAAAAGGCAGTAGTGGAATAATTTAGGAACAAAAACATACAAGACATAGAGAAAACAAATAGCTAAATGGTAGAAGTAAATCTTTATCAGTTATTACCTTAAATGTCAACAGCTTAAATTCTCCTATTAAAAGGCAGAGATTGAATATAACCAATTATAAGAAATATTATAGTAACAAACATTTATAAATGTAAATAATAATTCTAATATAAAAGAAATTAATTATAACATAATTCTAATTTTTATATTACAGCTCTAACTATTGGACATAATAATCTCTAAGAATGAAATAAATTTTTGGTTTAGTTATTTAATTTCCATTTAGGCCATAATTCTTTTTGGATAATCAAATTCCTATTTGGGAATTCTTCACATCTTATTGGAATGAATTACCACAGATAACAGTATGCCAACTCATAATTTTATGAGGCAGAAAAACTAAAAATCCTTTTCAACAGTAGTTATGCTAAATAATTTCTATTATATTAGAATTATTATTTACATTTATAAATGTTTGTTGCTATACTATCTATTTCTTATCATTGATTATGTTAAATCTAACCTGGCCTTTCACTCTCTTTTAAAACTTATAATTTCTTTCAATCTATTTTTCTATTTTATTTTACAATTTTATAATAAAGGTCTTTTTAACAGCTAAAAAAAAAAAAACCCACTGATTATACATTTTGGATAGATCATATGGTATATGAATATATCTCAATAAAACTGCTAATAAACAAATAATTGTGCAAGTATAGCCAGAAATAGCAGCTATGTACAGAAGGGGAAACAGAGAAATTGAGAGGGGAGGAATTTCCTTGTTTGTTTATTATTTATTATTATTATTATTATTGAAGTAATGAAAATGCTTTAATAATGATTGAAGTGATGAATGCACAACTATGGGATTATACAAATATCATGGATTGTACACTTTGGATAAATTGATGCTTTATTAATATGTATTAATAAAATTGATTTGTTTAAAAAAAATAGGGTGGGTTGGGGGAAAAATACACCAAATGTAAGATATGGACTATAGTTAGTAGTAATATTTTGAAGATGCTCCTGCATAGTTTGTAATAAATGTATCACAACAATGGAAGGTGTTCGTGGAGGGGTGATGTATGGGACCCCTGTGTGATGTTATGCATGTTTATTTTGTAAGTTCACAACTTTTACTATACACTTATTGTTTATGTATGTTCATGTATGAACGATATACTTCAATAAAAATATATTTTTAAAAAGGCAGAGATTGGCAGATTTGATGAAATATGATCCATTTTATGCTATCAAGAACTTCAAAATTCCTTTTAAAAGACCAAGTAATATTCCATTGTAGGTATATAGCACATTTTTATTTATCCATTCATCTGCTGATGAATATTTGGGTTGTTTCCACATTTTGGCTATTGTGAATCATGCAGCTATGAACATTGGTGTACAAATATCTGTCCAAGTCCATGCTTTCAATTCTTTTGGGTATATACCTAGGAGTGGATTTTCCAGCTCATATGATAATTCTAGATTTAATGTCTAAAGGAACAACCAAACTGTTTTCAACAGTGGCTATACCATTTTAAATTCCCACCAACAAGGTATAAGGGTTCCTATTCCTTTGCATCCTTGTCAGCACTTTTTATTTTCTGTTTTTAAAATAATAGCCATTCTATGGCAAAAAAACACATGAAGAAATGCTCAACATCACTCATGATTAGGGAAATGCAAATCAAAACTACAATGAGATATCATTTCACACCTATCAGAATGGCCACTATTAAAAAGACAGAGAACTACAAGTGTTGGAGAGGATGTGGAGAGATAGGAACACTTCTTCACTTTTGGTGGGAATGCAGAATGGTACAATCACTATGGAGGACTGTTTGGCAGTTCCTAAAGAAGTTGAATATAGACTTGCCACGTGACCCGGCAATACCACTGCTGGGTATATACCCAGAAGACTGAGAGCAGTGACACGAACAGACATCTGCACACCGATGTTCATAGCCACATTATTCACCATTGCCAAAAGTTGGAAACAACCCAGGTGTCCATCAACAGATGAGTGGATAAACATTTAATTGAGAAATGTATATATTTATTCATCTGTGTTTACTTTTTAGTTTTTAATTGCTTATGTTTTCAATTATTAAATGTACAAAATAAAGTTAAAAAAAAAAACAGCCATTCTAGTGTGTGTGAGGTGGTAACTACTGTGGTTTTGATTTGCATTTCCCTAATGACTAATTATGTTGATCATCTTTTCATGTGCTTTTGTGCCATTCATATATACACACACACACACATACACATATACATACATACATACTTGGGTGAAACATCTGTACAAATATTTTTCCTATTTTGTTAATTGTCAAAAATTAAGTTATCAGGGAAACACAAAATAAAACCACAACGAGATACAATTATACAAGGGTTGGCAAGGATGTAAGAAAAGTGGAACTCTCCTACACTGCTGGTGGGACTATAAAATAGTACAACCCAGAATAAAATTACATTCATGTTCTTGTTCACCAAATGTTGGATTTGTTTCTCTAAGGAAGTTAAAAAATAACTAATCTAAAAACAAAAACAAAAAACGTATAACCACCTTGGGAAACAGTTTGGCAATTTCCTAAAATATTAAGCTTAAAGCTACTATATGATCCAGTCATTCCACTCCTGGGTATTTACCCAAGAGAATACGAAATGTATGTCCATATAAAGACTAGTACCCAAATATTCATAGCAGCATTATTTGTAATAACCAAAAAGTGGCAATAACCCAAATGTCCATCAACTACAAATAGATAAACAAATTGTGGTACATCCATTCTATGGAATACTAATTGGCAATTAAAAGGAATGAACTATTGATACAATGTGGATATATTTAAATAATTGTGCTGAGTGAAAGAAGCCAGACATAAATTTATACATACTATATGATGAATATATTTGTGTAAAAAATGTAGAAAATGCAAATTAGTCTATAATGTCAGAAAGTAGATTAGTGGTTGCTAGGGAATAGGGGAGCTTGGAGTAGTAGAATGGAATGATTATAAAAGGTATGAGGGAAGTTTTTGGGGTGATATATCGTTTACTATCTTGATTGAAGTGAAGATTTCAGAGGTGTATGCATATGTTAAAATTATCAGATTGTTTTCTTTAAATATGTGAAGTTCATTATATATCAATTATACCTCAATAGAGCTGTCTTAAAAATAACTGAATTTTAGAAAAATCAAAGATTTAAGCAAAAGAAATCAAACCATGAGATTATTCTGGAGAAATATAGTAGGAAGAATTTCTATACCTCAGAAAGCAAAGGTCTCTTTTAACTGTGATATAAAATATTAACAACATAATATAAAAGGTTGAAAAATCAAACCATATAAAACTAAAAAACTTATGCATGGCCAAAATAATCACAAATACCAAAGGACAAATGAAAAAATGAAAAAAATTGCAATACATTTAACAGAGGGCTAATTCTCCTACTATATAAAAGTACCTATAAAGCTAAAAAAGAATTTAAAAGCAAATAAATAAAGGTACCCATAAATCCACGAGTAAAAGATAATCTAGTAGAAAGATCAGAAAGAAATATGAACTGATATTTCAAAGAAAAGTTAATAAATATATAACAAGATGCACAAATTTCCTGTAAAATAAATTTATACAAATAAACTTATACTAAAAAATAATATTTTTTACCTCTCAGATGGCCAAAGAGAAATATTTGGTAAAACTAAATCTATGCGGATATGAGAAGGAAGGCTTTCTTAAAATTTTTTTTGAGAGTGTTAATTTGTACTATAGGCAAATCAACATTTAAAATACACACACCATTTGACCCACAATTTTACTCTTAGGAATTTTTCCTTAGACGTATATATATAAGAGGTTCATGTCGGCATTATTAGGGAAAATACTGTAACTAAATATCCATTAGTAGGGCACTGACGGTAAATTGTATTATAGCCATATCAAGGAAGAGAGTACAACCATGAAAGAAAATATGCACTATATATATTTGTATTATTAAATGAAGTGAGAGAAGGAAAAGAGTGTCTATAGAATGCTTCCATTTGTGAAGAAAATCATGAAAATTCATTTCTTTTTGTCTATTCTAGACTACTTTGGAAAGATCCACAAGAACCTAATAGGAGTGACTGGCTCCAGGAATGACAAATGGGAGGGGGGAGACAAGGCTGGGAAGGAGACATACTATATAATCACTTGTGCCTTTTGAAATTTCTACTATATATAGGCATGTTTACTTTTTTTTTTTCACTCAAATTTCTAATGCTTATTTAGGATTTTTGTATTTATATACAGAAGAGAGAATGGACTATGATTTTCTTTTATACTGTCTTTATTTACTCAAAAAATTTTTTTAATTTGATGAAGTATATCACTCATACATAAACATACATAAACAGTAAGTGTATAGTAATAGTTGTGAACTTACAAAACATACATAACATCATACAGGGCTCTCATACCTCATCCTACCACCAATACCTTGCATTGTTGTGAAACATTTTTAACCAATGATTTAGAAGCATCCTCAAAAATATTACTACTAACCAAAGTATCTTACATTTGGTGTATTTTTCCCACCCTACTTTTAAAAAATATATTTTTATTACAGAAGTTGTGAACCTACAAAACAATCATGCACATGTGCAGAATTCTCATACAATAGCCCTCTATCAACACTTCACACTGTGGTGGAATATTTGTTACAGATTATGAAATAATATCATCAGACTATTACCACTAACCATGATCCATAGGGTATATTTGGCACACTTTCTCCATACTATCCCATTATCAACACAGTACATCTTTGGCAGAGATGCATGAATATTACAGTATTGCTGTTAACCACAGTCCATAGGTCATTCCAGTTGTACTTTTCCCATGCTTCTCCACATTCCCACCACCCTGCAATAGTGATGTACATCTGCTCTAACTCACAAAGGACACTTTTGCATCTGTACCATCAACCACAATTCTCATCCACCTCTGGGTTTACTGTGTTATTCAGTTCCTAGATTATTCTTTTTTTTTTTTTTTTTTTTTTTTTTTTTACCAGGAGGTCCCAGGGATCGAACCCGGGTCCCTCCATATGGGAGATGGACGCCCAACCAGTTGAGCCACATCCGACCCCCCCTAGATTATTCTCTAGCTCTCTTTCAATTGGCATTTACATCCCTAGACTAGTCTTTCCAGCCACATTCCCATTTATAAACCAGCTGTTACTCACTATAATGTGTTATCATCAACTCTATACATTTCCACGCTTTTACAATAAAGTTAATTAAAACTTATACATACATTAAGCATCAGTAGTCCATCTCAGTCCTCCTACCTCCTTTCAGAATCTACCACCTACCACCAGGTCTTTGAAGATGTTTTCCTACATTTTCTTCTAGAAGCTTTATGGTACTTGATTTATATTTAGGTTTTTTATCCATTTTGAGTTAATTTTTGTATAAGTTGTGAGATGGGGTCCTCTTTCTTTCTTTTGGCTATGGATATCCAGGTCTCCCAGCACTATTTGTTGAATGGATTGTTCTGCCAAGCTAGGTGGATTTGACCGACTTGTCAAAAATCACTTGACCATAGATGGAGGGTCTGTTTCTGAACCATCAGTTTGGTTCCATTGGTCTATGTGTCTTTCTTTATGCCAGTACCATGCTGCTTTTACGATTGCAGGTAGGTAATATGATTTAAAGACTGGAAGTGAGAGTCCTCTAACTTTGCTTTTCCTTTTTTAAGATGTTTCTGGCTATTCAGGACCCCTTACCCTTCCAAATCAATTTGATAATCGTGTTTTCCATTTATTTAAAAAATGCTGGTGGAATTTTTATCGGGATCATATTGAATCTGTATATCAATTTGGGTAGAATTGACATCTTAATGACATTTAGTCTTCTAATCTGTGAGTGTGGAATGTTCTTCCAATTACATAGGTCTTTTTTTTTTTTTTTTTAACAATGAGTTGTAGTTTTCTGAATACAAGTACTTTACATCATTGGTTAAGTTTATTCCTAAATATTTGATTATTTTAGTCACTTAGTGTAAGTGGATTTTTTCCCCCTGACTTCCTCCTCAGATTGCGCATTACTAGTATCTTTTTTTTTTTTTTTAAGATTTTATTTATTTACTTTATCCATTTTAAACCCCCCCTTCCCCATTTGCTGTTTTGTGTCCATTTGCTGGGCAATTCTCTGTGTCTGTTTCCTGCCATCTCTTCTCATCCTCCTCCTCCAGTCTTCATCAGGATTCGATCCTGGAGACCTCCGATGTAGGAGAGAGGTATTCTGCTGCCTGCGCCACCTCAGCTCCTGGCTTCTGGAGCTTTCGGAGCATCTCGTCTTGTCTCTCCCCTGTTATGTCATCATCCTGCTGCATGGCTCCCGGGGCCCAACAGCTCAGCGGCACACAGAGCCTGGCAGCCCATGCGCCTTCTATATATATATATATATATTTTTTTTTTTTTTTTTAATTTTACCGGGAGGTCCCGGGGATCGAACCCAGGTCCTTCCATATGGCAGACGGACGCCCAACCATTTGAGCCACATCCGCCCCCACTAGTATCTTTTAAAGTCTATTTCATCTGATATAAATATAGCTACTCCGTCATTTTTCTTTTTTCTTTCTTTCTTTTTTTTTTTTTTGGTTACTGAATGTGTGGAATATCTTTTTCCAGCCTTTCACTTTCAATCTAATGGTATCTTGGGTCTAGGGTGAGTCTCTTGCAGACAGCATATGGGTGGCTCATATTTTCTTATCCATTCAGCTAGTCTGTGTCTTTTGATTGGGGAGTTTAATCCATTAATATTCAATGTTATTACTGTAAAGGCAGTTCTTATTTCACCTATTTTGACCTTTGGGTTTTATATGTCATTTTATTTTTACCACTCTTTTGACACTTTTAGTTACTTTTACTGATATAATCTTCAATTCTAGACTCTATTCCAAGCCTCTCTCTCCTGTCTTTCTTTTCAGACTGTAGCACAGCCTTTGGTATCTCCTGCAAAGCTAGTCTCTTGGTTACAAACTCTCTCAGTTTCTGTTTATCTGTGAATATTCTAAACTCGCCCTCATTTTTGAAAGACATTCTTGCCGGATATAAGATTCTTGGCTGGGAGTTTTTCTCTTGCAGTATCTTAAATATATCAGACCACTGTCTTCTTGTCTCCATGGTTTCTGATGAAAAATTGGCACTTAGTCTTATTGAGTATCCCTTATATGTTATGCATTGCCTTTTCTCTTGCTGCTCTCAGAAGTCTCTCTTTGTCTTTGGCATTTGATGTAATGATTAGTATGTGTCTCAGAGTCGGTCTATTTGGATTATTTCGAATGGGAGTATGTTGTGCTTCTTGGATATGGATATCTATGTCTTCCAATAGGTTGGGAAATTTTCTACCATTATTTCTTCAAATATTCCTCCTGCCCATTTCCCCTTCTTTTCTTCTTCTAGGGCACTAATGACACGTATGTTTGCATACCTCTTGCTGTCATTTAGTTCCCTGAGACCCTGTTCAATTTTTTCCATACTTTTCTTTTCTTTTTTTTTTTTTTTTTTAAGATTTTATTTATTTATTCATTCATCCCCCCCTTGCCGCTTGCGCTCGCCAGGCCAGCCAACCACGCCGCACGGGCGGGCCCGCCCCCACCAGGAGGCCCCGGGAACCGAACCTGGGGCCTCCCATATGGCAAACGGGAGCCCCACTGATTGAGCCACAGCCGCTTCCCTCCATACTTTTCTTCATCTGTTTTTGTAGGTTCATTTTCAGAGGCCCTGTCTTGAACCTCACTGTTCCTTTTTTCTGCCTCCTCAAATGTGCTGTTATATAATTCCAATGTATTTTTAATTTCATTTGTTGTGCCTTTCATTCCCATAAGATCTGCTATTTTTCTATGTATGCTTTCAAATTCTTCTTTGTCCCCATCCAATATCTTTTTAATATCCTTAATCTCTTTAGTCACCTCATTGAATTTATTAAAGAGATTTGTTTGAACATCTATTACTAGTTATCTCAACTCCTTTATGTCATCTGGAGGCTTATCTTGTTCCTTTAACTGGGGCCATATCTACCTGTTTATTGGTATGGATTGTAATTTTTTTGTTAGTGTTGGCATCTGGCTTACTAGATGTATTTCTTCTGGGTGCAGTTTCTTTCTTTAGTTTAGGGCTTTCTTGCCCTTTCTCCTTTGCTGGTTGTGTAGTAGGAATTGAGGAAGTAATTGGTGCTATAAGTGGTGGAGGTTCAAGCTGCTGGCATTGCCCCAGGGACTGATGGAGCTTCTTCCACCTTTCTCCTTTGCCAGGGGTAGGGACAGAGCCACAGCCGTGTGTAATAATGCAAGTCGTGCAGGCTTAGACTGTAGTTACCCTGAGACTGATGAAGCTTCACGCCCTTTCCTCCCCTGTCTGGGGCGGGAATGAAGCTGCAGGTGTGGGTAGCAATCTATGCTGTGCGGGTCCAAATGACCGCAGTTGCCCCAGTAGACTTCTGACTTTTCAGTCTGTGCCAGCTGAATGTACCTGCAGTTACCTGGAGAGGCTAGTGCAGGTCCCGCCAACTTCCTCCCTGCCAGAGGTGGGGCTGAAGCCTAGGCTAGGGCTGCAGTCTGATCTGGGTGGAAAGAAGCTGGTCCCTGCTGTCACTGTGATTTTCAATCAGCCTGGCTTGCTCTCGTGCCAAAATGGTGGCTTCTGGCCTCCTCCTGACTTGGACAGGTTCAAACTTTAGCTCTTCTTAGGGTTATACTTTAGCCAGCCGAATTTACTGATCAGTAGGTGACGTCAGTGGCTAACCATCTTTTCCTCCCGTTTTGGGGAAATGGAGCTTCTGACTCCAGTCACAGAATAGATCCTGAGATGGCTTGTGCTGTCAAAACATGATGATCACCAGCCTTTGCGGCATGGCCAGTATTTTCCTGGAGAGGCTGGCACAGGTCCCCCCAGCTTCCTCCCTGCCAGAGGTGGGGCTGGGGCTTAGGCTAGAGCTGCAATCTGATCTGGAGGAAAAGTAACTGGTCCCTACCAGCACTGTGATTTTCAGTCAGCCCTGCTTACCCTCATGCCAGGGGTGGAGTGAAAATGGTGACTACTGGCCTCTTTCTGATGTGGACAGGTTCAAACTTTAGCTGTTCTTAGGATTATACTTTAGCCCGCTGAATTTACTAGTCAGTAGCTGAAGTTGGGGCCCAATCGTCTCTTCCTCCCCCATTTTTGGGAAGTGGAGCTTCCAATTCCAGCCACGGAATAGCTCCAGAGCCAGCTTGTGCTGCCAGTGGAGGATGGGCACTGGCCTCCGCAGTGTGAAAGGCTCTACTCACGAATCCTCTCTGCAGATGGGCAGTCTCCTCCTTCCATTCTTTCAAGGATGTTGCAGGATTCTCTTCTGGTCTCCTGGCGCCCCCAAACAGGTACTTTAGATAGCTCTGGGTGATTACTAAGTGCCCTGTAGCATAAGCTGACTCTAGGAGCTCCTTACTCTGCTGCCATCTTACTGGTTTTCAGGCATGTTTACTTTTAAAAAATAGATAATTTTAGTGGTGAAATAAAATAAATGCTAAAGTCCTCTTTCAAGAGGCCCCATGCCTGCTCCTCCAATCTTTCCTCATAATCCCTCTCCAATGTACTCAACTGCACATTTGCTTAGAGGTAAACTCTATATCTCACTGCCAAAGGAAATCCATGAGCCATTCCTCAATTCTTGTAAGTTTCCCTCCCACTTGGAACACTCTCTTTTCCCCCACAGGCTGCACTTTTATACCCACCCTGATTCTCTCTGAGCTCTCTCTTGAAAGGTTATGTTTGAGGCCTAAGCCTCAAAATTGGGTACATAAAATTATGTGAAATAAATTGTTGACTCTTGCTTTGTGTGAATTAGTCCTATATTTGAAACTAGATTTTTAAGTGTCCTGAAAGTAGGCATGCAATAAATTTGAATGTCTTTTTACCCTTGACACTGTCCAGCTTAGGGTTGAGTACATATTGAGCGTTCACCATCCCTTTTGTGTGGGGGACTGGATGCTGGACCAAGGACCAAATATCCTCTTCAGAGATTTTCAGCCTAAGAATTGGCTGTGGGATCCCTCTCACCAGGGAAGACCTTCTCAAGGAAATTCAAAAATCCTGGGGTATTGGAGGTAATCACAATGTTGACAGGGGCTATAAGTAAATAGTACTATGTGAATCAATAGACATAGGTGTGTTGGAGTATTAAGTTTGAAAAGGAAAAAACCTGCCCTACCTAAAAGGTTCAAATTCAGATTAAAAAACAAACACTCATTTAGCCAACATTACAATCATGGTAGAGTCAAAGAGCCACAAGTTTGGCCTTTAATTAAAAGCCTTGTCAATAACCCATCTCCATAAAAGAGCATAAAAGATCCTGTAAGATCTGTAGAGGTAGATCTGGAAAAGCAAGCCTTAGACAGACTTCCAGAAGTGAGCCTCATTCATGTACCTCCAGGGAAGGCAGTGCTTACATTCTTTCCACCCATCTGCAAGCCTGACCACACAGACTGGCAAAAGTCCTTTAATTCTCAGGATGATATTTAAAAGGACTGGTACTTTGTCCTTTCATTGTCATATCAGACATGGTCTTCTTCCTGAACCTCTTAACACTGACTACACATTGCGTATGACATCAAAACTCTGTTTCCAAGATTTAACAAGATGATACCTGCCCTATAACTCTTGTGTTTCTTCTGTTATCTCCCCTATACAGGTGATGGAGTTAATGGAGTTGCTCTAAACTCATCAGTATCTTTTAAAGGGCAAACTGTGCTTAAAGACTCAATTATCTGGGGATGAGTGATTATACTATTGTGATAAAGGAGAGAACTGAGCCATGAGGAGGTATGGGAGCATGAACAGGTATATGCTACCTGTGACTATGGCACCTTTAGTCCCAGGCTCTTCAACCCTAACAACAAGACACCCTCATCTAAACAATGAATCACCACATGAGTGTCTCTAAGGCAGATAAAGGTGTGTGATGCTATGTCTGCTTTGTTAAAACATAGGACTTTGTGATGCACTCTTGTGGCCTGGTTCCATCTTCTGTGAGGCAAACATGACAAGGTCCAGAATCTGGAGGCATTAAGTTCCAAGACCCTGGAAGGCTAGGAAGATGGATAGCTAGTGAGGTTTAGATCATGTTGAGCCCTACCTTTGTTCTGTGGGATGTTGGATATCCCTTATATACCTATGGCTCCATCTTCATCATTATCCTAATTATTTGGAAAGTGAAAAGAAGCCACCAAGGATTAAGATTGGGACATACCAGGAGCGGTTGCCAGGTAGGGAAATGCTATACTAATGACTGAACTGATTGTTTCAAACAAGAAAATTTGTATCCTTTCATTTTCACTTGTTATTCTTACCCACAGCTTTTTTATGGGGTTTTCCACACTGGATCCCAGAAAAGCTCCAATTTGGGTGATTTTTCTGGTTGGTGGTGGTTTGATGACTGAGGCCATTTGGTTACTTAAACCACTGACTCTTTAATCTGTTCTACTTTTCCTACTACTTCATTCTAAGCCCCTCTCCAGAACTTGTCTTGGGTCATGGGATGTACAGAAGAACCTCAAAGTGAATCAGAAATAAGCAGAGAAGGGAGAAGAGGTGAAAAGGGGGGAGCAGGGAAAAGAAATGTACAAGAGTCTATAAAACTGGTATATAGAAAAGGATTGTGTACTGTTTGTGGGTTTTGTCTCATTTTATACATGAAAAAAAAAAATGGTGTCCCAGCTTCACACTCTTTAACTTTTTGTCTTTAAGAGTCATCGAAGAGTCAGACAAAGGGCCAGAGACAGAACATCAAGAGGTAAAGTCCCAATTTCTCCTCTGACTCTCTTCCACTGTGGGTTGAGGTTCCCATGGACTTCTGACCCTCTCTGACCACTGAAGGGACAATTCCCTAAATTAACAACTTATTGATAAAACTTCCTTGGATGGGAAATCAGAGCCTGGATATATTCCAAAATTCTCTACCTTACCTCACTGGGAAGGAGAAATGAAGTAGGGCAGAAGTTCTTAACTGCCATTTATTAGTTATATGACCCTGGGGAAATCACTTCTTTTTCAGTCTTGTTATGGGCACAACACTGATGATCCTACCTCACTCATGCTGTGGTTGTAAAGATAAAAGATTAGGAATGACCACATTGTAAATGTTTAAGTTGTAACAGACATGCCTCAGAGCACTGACTCTTGGTTTACAGTTTCATTTCACTCAGAGTCAAGGACCTTACTATTTAGTTTCCTATAGTATGTCCATTAACTCTCTCCCATCTCACACAACACTGTCTCCTGTTTTCTCAGCTAGGAGAGCTTCCTGGGAAGAAGCTGAAAAGCCACTGGAGCTGCTCTCTCTCTTAAAAAGGTGATTTGTTGTTCATGGCTGTCTCACAACCCCATCCTGGCCTGTAATTAGTTCTCAGTTTAACCTGGAGTAGGGGTGAGGAGAGGGATAATGGCTGGAAGGAAGCCACTCAGTAGAGGCTGGTTCACGGTTTGAGGGGATTGTGAGGGCACAGAGGTCAGACAACCCAGGAGGGAAGCTACAGATACATTATTCTAGGAATTGAGGTCAATGCCTCTACATGGGGTTGAATTCAGTCATGGCACAATTTATCTGGGAAGGAAAATGGGTTTCTCATAAATAAATCATCATTGTATTCTCTTTGCACTTAGGCCTTTTCAAAGACAGGCTTATCTGAGCTGGCTGGACCCTGCTGATATAAACCCCCTGGTTGATATTTGGGGAGAACAGTTTCTGGGACAGCCCCCAGACAGAAGCCTAACAACTTATCCGCTTCATAAGATCTCTAGAGAACAGGATTGGTTCACAAGAGATGTTGCATAGAGGACCAGGGACAGTCCCTAGCCCCAGAATGCAGAATTCTCATGCAAGGATCTCATTTCCATAGTATGGAAAGGCTGAATTCCAGGCTCTGTTTCTTAGACTCAAAGAGACTTCCCCCAGGTTCTACCTAGTGATGCTCCTGGTGACACCCCATCAGCTAACCACTTGGCTCTTCCATCAGCCCAATTCCCTTCTCTTTAGCTCCTCAGTACAGGTAAGCAAAATCTGACCCCCAACTCTCAGTTCTACCTGCCCTCCTAGTTCAATAAGCCCCAGATCCTAAGTCAAGGCAGCCCTAACCCAAGGAGTGCCATTATCTTTGGGAGAAAAGCAAAAGGATAGACTCTTGTGGGACAGGCTTTAGGGCGTACAGGACTAGGGGAGGGCAGCCCTATCCTCCATGCTTCTCTCTTCCCAGGAGACAGAGGACACTGCTTCAGTAACAGTTGCCATGTTTCCCTTCCCAGCCAGAGTTGGCTTCCTCAAGAGGGAAGTGTGCGGAGGCTCCTGTGTGCAGATCCCTGCTGCCATGTCTGCAATGCTGTGGCTCTGGAGGTTCAGCAACTGCTGGCGGGTGAGAACACCCCAATCTCCCCCATTTCATCAGAATCATCGCAGGTCTCTTCTTGCCTAGAGATTTTGTCCATGTCTAGTGCCTCTCTTGAGCGGAGTCTGGAACAGTCTTCTCAGAAGTCTAGAGAGCCTTCACTGGCATCTCTAACCTCCACACTGTCACAATTAACAGATCAGAAATCCTTAACCCAGACAGCTGCCCAGTCACCCAGTACAGTCAGCACCCCAGATTACTGCACTGAACTCCTGCAGCATAGGCAGGGATTGCAGCTACCAGATGTGTCCTGGGACACTGAAGCCCTGTCTTCTTCAAGCCTTGAGGAGCCTAGGATTCCTGTC
>JAKSZT010037198.1:5686415-5730701 GCA_026826555.1 Tolypeutes matacus
ATATATAAAAAAAAAAAAAAAAAAAAAAAAAGAATGTGCCTCAAATTATAGCTATCAGCTACTTCTTTGGTTGGAAACTGGAAATTTATGCTTCCCTAACAAGGGTGAAAAGAGAGATAAAAAGATGTCACAAGGATAATGTGGATGTCAGAGAATTTGTGGTATCTGGTGAAGGGCTTGGAAAAAACCTCAGTGGAACAAGAAGACTATATGTACTACAGGAAGTAAAAGCAGATTAACATTATCTTTCAAAAAGAAGTTTTAAATTTTTGATGAAGTACAATTTATCCATTTTGTCTTTAATAGATTGTACTTTTAGAATTATTTATAAGAAATCTTTGCCTAACATAAGGTAACAAAGTTTTCCTTTGTTTCCTTCTGTAAATTTTGTAGTTTAAGGCTTTATATTTAATCTATGAACTAGTTTGAATAGTTCTTGTATATGGTGTTATGTATGTGTCAAAGTTCATTTTTTACACATTGATAGCATCATTTATTGAAAAGATTATATTTTTACTTTTGTTGAAAATCAGTCATCCATATATGAGTGGGCCTCTATCTAGATTTTCCATTCTGTTCCATTGATCAATTTGTCTATTGTTATGCCAATACCATGCTGACTTGAGTACTGTAGCTTTATAATAAGTATTGAACTCAATCAACATTAGTTCTCAAAATTAATTCATTTGCAAAGCTTGCTTGCTTATTCTGGGTCCTATATATTTCCACATGAATTTTTGAATAAGCTTGTCAATTTAAAAAAACATCCTGGGATTTTGATTGGAACTTCCTTGTGTATGAATTTAGGAAGAAGTGACAAACAATATTGAGTTGTCTGACCCATAAACAAGGTATATCTCTTCATTTGTTTAGGTCTTTAAGTTCTCCCAGCAACATTTTGTAGTTCAGTGCATTAGTCTCACACATTTTTATTAGATTTATCCCTAGTATTTCGTATTTTTTAATATTTTATTTATTTTTCTGTTTTTATATTTTTAAATGATATTTTTAAAATTTCATTTTCCAACTGTTCATTGCTGGTATACAAAAATATAATTGAATTTATTTATTAACTTTACATCCTGCAACCATGCTAAATTCTTATTAGTTCTAGTAGCTTTTTTATTTGCAGTTTCCATAGGGTTTTCTACATAGACTGCAAATAAAGACAATTTTACTTCCTTTACAACCTGGATGCCTTTCATTTCTTTTCCTTACCTTACTGCACTGGCTAGAACCTCCACACAATTCTGAATAAAAGTGCTAAGAACTATTATCCTTGTATTTATAGTTACTGATCCTAGAGGATAAGCATCTAATCTTTCCCCATTAAGTATGATTTGACTGGGGGCTTTACATAGATGCCTTTTATTATATGGAGGAATTAATATAATAAATTATATTTATTTAAATTTATTATAATATATATTCTTAATTTGCTAAGAATTTTTATCAGTAATGGATGTATTTTGTCAAATGATTTTCTGCATCTATCACGATGATCAGATGGTATTTCTTTATTAGTTTGTTAATATGAATTACATCAACTGACTTTTGAATGTTAAATCAATCTTGCATTCCTGGGATAAACCCCATTAGGTCATGATATATTATACTTTTTGCATTTTTTTTGTTTCAGTTTGCTAACATTTTGTTAAAATTTTTGCCCTATGTTCAATAGGTATGTTTGTAGTTTTGTACACAGCAAAAGAGATTTTGTAGATGTAATTAAGTTAAGAGTTTTGAGATGGGGAGATTATTCTGGATTATCTGGGTGGGCCCAATGTAATCACAAGGGTCCTTATATAAGAGGAAGGTATATACTTAAATCTTGGATCTGTTCATGTGCCAGTTGAGTCCTGAATTGCAGCACAGTTGCAACACCTACCCTCCAGTTCACTGGACTAGCCCAGGACAGGGAGATGATGATGGACAACACCCATGTCAAGGAACAGAGAGTGTCTGCAACTGCAAGCAAGATAGTTAGATCCATCTACCCCGTGTGATCTAGGCTCCCCCTCAATTAGAAAGAGAGTGGGCATCATCATCCCAGAGTTCTCAGGTTTGGGGAATGTACAATGGACTAAAGTAGACTTATTATTATTCTATTATAAATTTATTACTATTCTAGCAATGGAAGAATTTTTATCTTTGATATAAAGGCAGTAGCAACCAGAGGTTCTGAGGGGAGGGAGAGGGAAGAATAGGTATAATAGGTGTAGCATTTTCAGGACTTTGGAATTGTCCTCCATGACACTGAAATGACAGATTCAGGCCATTATACATTTTCCATAACCTATAAAATTGTGCCAGGCAGAGTGTAAACTATAATGTAAACTACAATCCACGGTTAGTAGCAATGCTTCAATGTGTTCATCAATTGTAACAAATGTACCACACTAATGAAAGATGTTAATGTGGGAAAGTGGGGGGGGGCATATGGAAATCCTATATATATATATATATATATATTTTTTTTTTTTTTTTTTTTTTTTTTTTTGAGTTACCAGAGACATTGTATGTAGGAAGCTGGCACTCAACCACTGAGCCACATCAGCTTCCCTGGGTTTTTTTGTTTTTTTTTTTCCAATGTATAAAACTTTATTTTTTATTTATTTATGTTTTTTTAAAAGATACTTAGATTATGTATCTATCTTTAAATGTTACATAAAAAATGTAGGGGATTCCTATATGTCCCACTCCCTACCCCTCCCATACTTTCCCACATTAACAACATCCTTCATTAGTGTGGTATATTTGGTTACAATTGATGATCATATATTGGAGCATTGCCACTAAGTGTGGATTATAGTTTACATTATGGATTAAACTCTCTCCTGCACAATTTTGTAAGGTATGACAAGATATATAATGGCCTGTATCTGTCATTGCAACGTCATTCAGGACAATTCCAATGTCCTGAAAATGCCCCCCATTATAACTATTTTTTCCCCTCTCCCTCCCCTCAGACCTCTAGTGGCCACTGCCTTCACATCAATGATAAAAGTTCTTCCACTGCTAGAAAAACAATAAGTCTATAGTAGAATAACAGTAAGTCTACTCTAGTCCATTGTTTATTCTCCAATCCTGAGGATTTAAGAATGGTGATGCTCACTCTGCCTCTAATTGAGAGGGGGATTAGATCCCATGGGGCAGATGGATGAGACTATCTTGCTTGCAGTTGTAGACTCTCTCTGTCCTTGGGATGGTCATTCTCCATCATCTCCTTGTTAGTTTTCCTGGGTGAGTCCAATGAACTGGAGAGTAGGTGTTGCAACTCTGTTGCGATTCAGAGCCTGACTGGCACATGGAAAGTCCAAAGATTTAAGTCTCTTGGACATAAACCTATCAACTCTAGTACTAACTATAGGTTCAATATAAGTGGCAGAAGAGCAATGTGTAGGGAAACCACAACTGAGTTCAACTCTGTCACACTGGGGAGCATAAATTCCAAAGTAGGGCCCACTGGCAGGGTACCAAACTCCTGAGCTGTCAGCCCTGCCTATAATGTCTAGATGTCTCCAGAGCCCTCAGGAGCCCTGCTATTTGAGGAAATATTTACTGTGGCAGTCAATGAGATCCTGCTGAGATGTGTATAAGCATAACCTCTGGAATGACCTCCTGACTCACTTTGAAGTCCTTTAGCCATATAAACACATTTGCCTTTACTCTTTCCCCTTTTGGTCAAGGTCTTTTTCCAGTTGCATTGTTAGTTGGTGCTTGGTAGTAATCCCTCAGTGCCAGGGAGGCTCATCCCTGGGAGTCATTTCCCACTCTGGGGGGAAGGTAATACATTTATATGCTGAGTTTGGCTTAGAGAGAGGCCACATTTGAGCAACAAGGAGGCTCTCAGGAGGTAACTCTTAGGCAACCTATAATACTAGGCTAAGTTTCAATTTCAAAAGAAAAGGTTCATAAGTACAGTCATCAATATCAAGGGCCTGTCAATGGTCCATCCTCCTTCATTAATCACTGCCCCTGTATTCGGGGGATTCATTTTTTTTTTTTTTTTTTTTTTTTCTTTTTCAGTTTATTGAAGACCTGGCTTTAATGTACAAGAGTTTGACAATGCTGAAGTCTATCTCTTTTGATTTTTATACACTTTCTAAACACTCCCAATGCAATGTATACTATATCAAATGAACTTAACTATTTTAGTACTTTGCTTTTTACTTCTACGCCTTTACCATGATGACATTAATTAACAGGTATTTTATTTTAGCAGCACAGGAAAAATTGCTTTTTCAGTTACTTTTATGAAAACTGAAGATTCCCAATGGAATTAAGATGATTTTTCCTTACCACCTCTTTAACATGCAGATTTTTTTGTGTGATTATCTTTTTTTTTTTTTTTTAAAGATACTTAGATTACATAAATGTTACACAAAAATTAAAGGGATTCCCATATGACCCACCTCCCACACCTCCCATAACTTCCCACATAAACATCTTTCATTAGTGTGGCACATCACCTGCAATATACACATCTTGGGGCTTTGCCACTAAGCATGGACCATAGTTCACATTGTAGACCACACTCTCTCCCACACAGTTCTGCATGTTATATGATGATATAAAATGGCTTATATCTGTCATTGCAATGTCACTCAGGATAATTCCCAAGTCCTGAAAAAGTCCCTGTATTACAACTGCTTTTCCCTCTCTCTGCCCCTAGAGCGTCCAGTGGCCACTGGCTCCACTTTACTGTTGTAATTTCTTCCATTGCTTGAATCACAATGTGTCAATACAGAATACCAGTAAGTCCACTCTAGTCCATAGCTCTTCCCCCAATCCTGAGGAGTCTGGGATGGTGATGTCCACTCCACCTCCAAGTGAGAGGGGGCTTATATCCCATGAATAAGATGGATGGGATTATCCTGCCTGCAGCTGCAGACTCTCCATTCACTCTGGGGATTCTTGCTGTCCCATTAAAGAGTGTGGCAGAACTCTCCAGGATGGGAACTAGATATTCTTTCGGTTATTGTGTAGCTCTCCACCCACCATAACAATGTCCCTTGAATACTTGAATTCTTTCATATGCCTTATAGGTATGCCCCAGGTGAACCATCTCCCATTTATTGCCCATCACTGACACCCTGCACCAGTGATCCTCTCCTGCCACAGTTGTAACCCTGCTGTGATCCAAAACTTCTTAAAAAATGAAGCCAACAAAGTAATTGAGTAAAAATAAGAAAATGAAATAATAATGATAGTTTTAAAAATGACAAAATATAAAAAAATTTAAAATAATAAAATTTTAAAAATTTTGGCATTATGTCTTTCAGTACTGTAAGATCTGTTGTCTTGTATGCACAGTGATATTTTCTTCCATTTATTCCTCCAGTGTCTTTCATTTTATCTTCAAAGAAGCTTTAGGTTACAGAAAAGTCACGTACAGAATATAGGGGATTCCCATATACCCAACATCCTTCCCCTTTTCCCCTCTCCCCTATTAATAACATTTTACATGTGGGTGGTATTTTTGTGACAATTGATGTACAAATATTGAAGCATTGCTACTAACCATGGTCAATGATTTACATTATAGTTTACATTTTGGATCACTTTTATACATTTTGATAAAATTTAACATGACCTGTATCTATCATTGCAAGAACAATTCCAATGCCCCCAAAATGCCCCATGTTCCATCTATTCTATTCCTCCGTCCCCCCTCCCCTCAAGACCCATGGCAACCACCAAGCTTCACTCCTTAAAAAACAAGATTCATAGTTATTTGCAACAACATTGAGGGCTTTGATGAGTGAATTGATGTTGGCCTGTCCTCTATTAGGCACTGCCTTTGCTCTCGAGAGAGTCCCATCCCTCTATTTGAGAACATAGCAGAACTCTCCAGAATGGGAGTCTAACACCTTCCTGTTCATTGTGTGGGTTTCCACTCACTGATATAACACAGTATGACAGGATGAACACTCAAGTACTCCCAGGAAGCCTGTTCCAGGTGCACCCTGTCCCACATGCCCCCCACATCCAACACCTTAAGCCTCCCCTGCCCTATTTGCCAGAAAAACATTCCTAACATTGTAGTTTCAACCACATATCGGCAAATCCCCAGAGTTCATCTGCTTCCTCCCCCAACCCTACCCCCATTTCCATGGACAGTCCAACCCACCCTCTCCACCCTACTCCCCTCACAGGCCAGCACCACCCAACCCAATAGCACCGCTGCACCACTGTCATGCCCATCCACTGCACAACTACACCCTTCCATCTCATCATAGATTTTGTCCATATGGGCATTGGCTCACAATCCTCTACTCCTTTTCTGTCTCCTGTAAACCTATCTTCCAGACTCTAGCTCTGTAAGTCTTCTCAATTTGCTTAATTCATATCAGTGAATTCATGTAATATTTGTCCTTCAGTGCCTGGCTTGCTTCACTCAACATAAGGTCTTCAGGGTTCATCCATGTTATCCTGTGTGCTAATACTGCATTCCTTCTTACAGCTGAGTAATATTCCATTGTTTGTATATATCAGAGTTTGCTTATCCAGTCATCTGTTGAAGGACATTTGGGTTGTTTCCAATTTTTGGCAATAGTGAATAATGCCACTATGAACATTGGTATGCATATATCTGTTCGTGTCCCTGCTTTCAATTCTTCTGGGTATATACCCAGTAGTGGGATTGCTGGATCATATGGCAGTTCTATAGTTAGCTTCCTGAGGAATCGCCAGATTGTCCTACACAATGGTTGCACCATTCTGCATTCCCACCAGCAGTTGGAGTTCCTCTCCAACACTTGTAATCCTCTGCTTTTTTTTTAATAGCCGCCAGTCTAATGGGTGTAAGATGATATCTCATTGTAGTTTTGATTTGCATTTCCCTAATAGCTAGTGATGTTGAGCATCCTTTCATGTGCTTTTTAGCCATTTGTATTTCTTTGGAGACGTGTCTATTCAAATCACTTGCCCATTTTTGAAATGGGTTGTTTGTCTTTTTATTTTCAAAGTGTAGGATTTCTTTATATATGCTGGGTATTGGGTCCCTATCAGATATATGGTTGCCAAATGTTTTCTCCCATTGAGTAGGCTGCCTTTTCACTTTCTTGACAAACTCCTTTGAGGTGCAGAAGTTTTTAATTTTGAGGAGGTCCCATTTATCTATTTTTTCCTTCTTTGCTTATGCTTTAGTGTAAAGTTCATGAAACCATTTCCTAATGGTTTTTGTTTGTTTATTTATTTTTTGCTTGTTGTTTTTGTTTTTTTCAGGAGGCACTGGGAACCAAACCTGGGACCTCTGATGTGGGAGGTGGGGGCTCAACTGCTTGAGCTACATCCACTCCCCATCCTCTATATTTTTTATGTAACCTAAAGCTTCTTTAAAAATAAAAAAAAAAAATTTGAAAAGCCAAATAAATATACTACAAGAAAAAAAAATGAAGCCAGAAGGCTCAGAGTCTAAGAAAAAGATGTGATCATGAAAGCAGAGGTTGGTGATGTGGCCAGAAGCCATGGGATACTGGCATCCTCTAGAAGCTAGAATAGGCAAGGAATGGATTCTTTCTTAGAGCTTCCAGAAGGAACACAGGTCTGTCAATACTTTGATTTAGCTCCCTAAGACCCTTTTTGGACTTCTGAATTCCAGAAATGTAAGATGATAATGTTTAAAACCATGAAGTTTTTGTAGTATTTGTTATACCAGCATTAAGAAACTAATAATCATAAACAATAAATACTTCTCTAAACTATACACTTGCCCTTGCCTTGGGTTTTGGAGCAGTCTGTGTTGTTGTCGGAGGTTTAATACTTCTTCCCCCTATACTGTATCTCCCCATCTCTGGTCCTTAGGGCAGGTGATTGGAGAATAGGGTATATCAGGTAGTTGTGGAAGAAATAAATTGGACACTGTACTGGGTTAAATAATGTCCTTCAAAAATTTATGTCCACCAGAAACCTGCGAATATGCCCTTATTTGGAAACAGGATCTGTGCTGATGTAATCAAGTTAAGATCATGACATAACGGATGAGGATGGCCCCCATATCCAATGCGTGGTGTCCTTATAAGGAGAGATATGGAGACAGACATTCACAGAGGAAAGACATTTACGTGAAGATGGAGGCAGAAATTGGAGTGATGGAGCTATAAGCCAAGAAATGCCAGGATTGCTGGCAATCACCAGAAGGTAGAAAGAGGCAAGTAAGAATTCTTCTTAGAAACTTCAGAGGGAGTATGACCTGCTGACACCTTGATTTCAGACTTTCAGTCTCCAAAACTGTAATAAAATAAAGTTCTTTTGTTTTAAGTTGTTTTTTATTTTGTTTTGTGGTACTTTGTTACAGTAGCCCTAGGAAACTAATACAGATAGCATCAAAAGTTAAGATTCTTGTACTTCAATGGATAACATCCAGAAAGTGAAAAGACAACCCACACCATGGGAGAAACTTTTTGCAAATCATATATCTGATAAGGGACTTGCATCTAGAATACATAAAGAACTCTTACAATTCAATAATTAAAAAAGATAACTCAATTTAAAAATGAGAAAAGGATCTGAAGAGACATTTTCCCAAAGAAGATATGCAAATGGCCAATAAGCACATGAAAAGATGCTCAACATCATTAGTCATCAGGGAAGTACAAAGATCAAGAATAAGACAAGGATAGCTGACCCTGTCTCTTCTATTCATCATTTTACTGGAAGTTTTAGCTAAAGCAAGGAGGCGAGAAAAAGAAAAGGCATTCAAATTAGAAGGGAAGAAGTAAAACTATATCTATCCCCAGATGACCTGATCCTGTATAGAGAATATCCCAAAAGAATCAACAAACAATTAAAGCTAATAAACTAATTAAGCAAGGTTGCAATTTACAAGATCAACATACAAAAAATAGGTCTTGCTTCTATACACCAGTAATCAATAATTTGAAAAGGAAATTATTTGAAAAAAAAAATTATTTGAAAAACTGAAACCTACACAAGACATTGCTGTAAGAAATTACAGAAGACCTAAATAAATGGAAAGATACTCTGTAATCATGGATTGGACAATTTAGTATTGTTAAAATGCCAACACTACCCAAAACAACCTATAGATTCAGTGCAATCCCTATCAAAATTCCAATGACCATGCAAATATTCTCGCTGTCCTGATTTTGTGATAATCAGGGTAGGCTAAACATTCGCTATATTAGAAACCATGCATGTGTCCCTAGACCTAGTTTTTCTCCCTACGTCTGGTTTTTGGAATGCTGGTGATAAACTAAGCCTGATTTATTATATGACCATCCCATATGGGAAATGACTGTAACTCTAGGTATCTTTGGTCAACCTTAAGAGATATAATAGGGGGACAGATGTCGCTCAAATGGTTGGGCGTCTGTCTCCCATATGGAGGGACCTGAGTTTGGTTCTTAGGACCTCCTGGTAAAAATTAAAAAAACGAAAAATATAGAAGGTGCGTGGGCCACCAGGCTCTGCGAGTGGGTCCGCCGCCAGGCCCCACCCACAGGTGAGCCATTAGGCCCTGCACGCAAGCCACGCAGCAACATGATGATGTAACAGTAGAGTGAAACAAGGGAGAGCCAAGATAAGATGTGCTGAAAAACCAGGAACTAAGGTGGCGCAGGTGGTAGGATGCCTCTCTCCCACATCAGAGATTCCGAGGATTGAATCCCAGTGAAGACAGGAGGAGAAAGATGAGAAGAGAGGACAGGAAATGGACACAGAGTTGCCCAGCAAATGGACATAAAAACAGCAAAAATGGGGGGGGGAGTGTAAAAATGGATAAAAGTAAATAGAAAATAAATAAATCCTTAAAAAAAATGTATAGGGGAGTAAGATACGGACTATAGTTAGTAGGAATACTTTGATGATGCTCTTTCATGATATGTTAACAAATGTTTCACAGCAATGCAGGGTGTTTGTGGGGGGGTGATATGTGGGAGCCCTATATGATGTTATGCATATTTGTTTTGTAAGTTCACGATGTTTACTGAACACTTATAGTTTATGTGTGTTCATGTATGAATGATATACTTCAATAAATTGTTTTTTAAAAAAAATTCCAATGACCTTTTTTCCAGAAATGGAAAACTCAATCCTAAAATTCATATTAAATTACAATATGACCCAGCAATTCCACTCCTAGGCATAAACCCAAAAGGATTTAAAACAGGTATTCAGACAGATACATGTACATGCTCATTCACAGCAGTACTATCCACAATAACCAAAAGTTTAAAAACAGTCTAAGTGGCTATCAACAGATGAAAGGAAACAAACAATATATAAATTGTCATATATACAGACAATGGAATATTATTCTGCAACAAAAAGGAATGATGTACTTATGCATGCTACCGTGTGGATGAACTTAGAAAATATACTGTGAAAGAAATCTGGATGCAGATACATGTTATTTGATTCAATTTATATGACATTCAGCATAGGTTAATCCATAGAAACAGAATGTGGATTGGTGTTGCCAGGGGCTAGGAGTAGAGAATGGTGAGTGACCACTTAATAGGTACCATTTCATTTTGGATGAAAATGTTTTGGAACTAGATAGAAATGGTTACTTCACAATACTGTGAATTTACTAAACACCACTGATTTGTTCACTTTAAAATAGTTAAGTTTATGTGAGTTTTACTTCAATTTTTATAAATTAAAAAAAATCCTCTCTGCCTCAAGCACTAGCTTAAAGGCCATCTTCTACATGAAGTGTTCCTAAATCATCTCAGCCAAAAATAATCTCTCTCTCCTTCATACTCCTATTTGTTTATTTGTACCATGCACATAGTGTGAGATACTTAGACGTATTTCTATATAACTGCCTATAATTTCCTACTAGGCTCATTTATGTTTTGGGATTCATTCCTAGGCAACATTTATAGCCCCCACAATTCCTTATTCAATAAATATCTTTTAATGTATACAATTTTTAACTAATAGGGAGAAAACAGAGGCACAGAAGAGGAAGACAGTTTAAACTGAGAAATGTTAGTGCTCACTCTCCTGTGTAAGGAGGTGGGGATTGCGGTCACTGCAGCAGCCTGGTGTTTAGGATGGCTCTCACTTCCTCTGCAGCTGGTAATGAGGGTGGAGACTACTAGAAGGAAAAGAAAGGAGGTGATCATAGTCAATTTTACAGGTACCGTACTCACTGTACAGATTAAATGCTCCATTTGGTCAAGGTTTTCTGAGCCAAATGGTTTCTTCCGGATAGACTCACTGTAATTAAACTGAAAAGAGACTGAGGCATAAGTCAGAATACTAATTTATTAATTTACACTAGGAAATATAACCCCAAGGGATCTGGCATACTCCTACCTGCTGGTCAGGGCATTTTCTTCTTGAAGGTCTATTTACATTGAAATACTTTCTAATCAGAAGGTGTTTGATAAACTTGTAATCCAGGCAGAGGTGTGAGTGGGACAATCTCAGGTGGCAGTGTCACTAGGTTTCATCAGTCAGATGCTGATTATAAAACATAAATAAAACATAAGCACTAACAATAGAAGTGTTTTGTATGTATTATGCTAACTCAAAAGAACCTTTTTTTTTTTTTCCAGGAGGTCCTGGGAATTGAACCCAGGACCTAATACATGGGAAGCAGGCACTCAACCACTTGAGCTACATACACTCCCCAAGAACTTATTTTTTCCCATGCTTCTGTCTTGTCATTTTTTATTCTTTTTATTAAAGTATTTTAAAGCTATTTATTTTGGGAAGCGGATGTGGCTCAATCGTTAGGGCTCCCGTTTACCATATGGTTTGGTTCCCGGGGCCTCCTGGTGAAGGCAAGCCAGCCCGTGTGGTGTGGTGAGCTGACGCAGCAAGATGACGCAACAAAGGGAGACAAGTAGACACAGAAAAATGCACAGCAAATGGACACAGCGAGCACAAGCAGCAAGGGGGAATAAATAAATAAATAAATAAAATCTTTAAAAAAAAAAAAAGCTATTTATTTTGGTACTTCTTTTTAAATTACCTTTTTAGGAAAATTTCAAAAATGTTACAAAAGTAAGAGAATTACAAACCTCCATGTACCTGTAAACATTTCATGTCTAAAAGACAAAAACTTAAGAGGAAAAAAAAGTCCATAATATCATTGTCACATATAAGAAGCTCACAATAATTCTTTAATATCATCAAATATCCAATTAGTGCCCAAATTCCCCTGACTGGCTTACTTTTAAAAAATTATTATAATTTTTATTTTTTTACAGTTTTTCTTTTGCCAGGATGGGGGGTTGGTGGTGGCTAGAATCAAGACCTATATAAGGTCCATACATTGCAATTTGTTGATATTGTTATAACCCAGGAGATCGACCACACTCAGACTTTAACCACTTTTATGAAGTTTATTGAGCTAAGCCCGCGGGTGTCTGCAGCACCTCTCATGCAGGAGAGAACTGCAGCCCCCAGGTTTTAAAATGGCTCCTTTTTATAGGGGGTTGCTGTCGCAGTTTGCAAGCAAGCGGGATAAACAGAAGCGGATTTTGGCAGTTAGCTAGCGTTTGCACAGAATGCCCTGATAGCCTGGGGCACAGCTGCAGGGTTGAGATGTCCTTGCAGGATTGTTCAAAGGAGGGGAGGTTATATGCTTGTCTGTCCTTGCGAGATTGTTTAAGGGAGGGGAGGGTGTGCTTTTCAGATAAGACACTTAGGAGACAGTGGGAAACTTTTCTTTTCTACGTTACTCTGGTTGCCATGAAGGCCTATGGGTAGGCTAATTTAGGGTTCAACAATATGTCTCTTGTCTCTTTTAATTCACAGGTTCTTCCCCATCTCTCTCTCTTTAAAAAATTATAATTTATTTGTAAAATAAACCAAATCATTTGTCGTGTAGAAATTTCTAAGGTCTTGATTCTACTGATTCCATCCCTGTGGTTTAACAAATTCTCCTAGCCCCATTATTTCCTATAAATTGATAGTTAAAAGTTTGATCAGACTCATGGTCAATTCATTTTGGCTAGAATACTTCACAGGTGGTGCTTTGTACTTCCAGCAGGAGCCACATATCTGGTTGTCTGTTTATGATGCTAGCGGACTTTGATGATCAACGACTAGCTCCATTAATTCACTGGAAATTTTAAATGGTGGTTTTCTAATTCTTTCATTCCTTCTTCACTTATTAGTTGAATATTTCTTCAAAGAGAACTTCATAGGGGATTCATTTTCCCCAAATATTTCATTCTGGAAAATTTTAAATTTTCATTAAAGAATTTTACAGTACACATCCTATACCCACCATATTCTAAAATTAATATTTCTTATACTTGCTTTATCACATATCTATTAATCAGTCCAGGCCTTTATCCATTCATTAATCCATCTTAATTTTCATGCATTTTAAAATAAATTGCAGGGAAGCGGCTGTGGCTCAATCAGTAGGGCTCCCGTTTACCATATGGGAGGCCCCGGGTTCGGTTCCCGGGGCCTCCTGGTGAAGGCAAGCCCGCCCGCACGGCGTGGTTAGCTGACCCAGCGAGCACAAGCAGCAAGGGGGGGATAAATGAATAAATAAATAAAATCTTTAAAAAATAAAATAAATTGCAGACATCAGTGGTTTCCCCTAAATGTTTCGATTCAAAGAATCTACAGTTTTTCATGTCAAATTTACATACAATAAAATGCACAATATTAGGTGTATAAACTTACTGAGCCTTGACAAATGCATAAACCTTTGTCATCCACACATTAAGATACATTATTATCACCACAAAAGGTGCTCTAAAGCCCTCTCAAGTCAGGGAGATTGTATTTTTTTTTTTTTTTTTTAATTTAATGGAAACTTTATTACCGGCTGGGGCATGCTCCTTAGTAAGAGTCACGCCTAAAATCTGGAGGCTGCAGCCTTTATAGACTTTCTTTTTTTCTTTTTTCTTTTTTTTTTTTTTATTATGGGTAAAAATCAAAATTCTCACAATAGTATTTTTAAACATCTTTATTTGAGATTGACATAAGTTGCATATATTTAAAGTGTACAATTTGGTAAGTTTTGGCATATGTATATCCTCCTGAAACCATAAGTACAATCAAGATAGCGCACACATCCTTTACCCCCCAAATTTTCTATTGTTCTTTTGTAATCCCTTTCTTCCACATCTTCCCAGCCCACTCCACACACACACACCCAATCCCAAGCAACCACTGATTTGCTTTCTCTATTTTTAAGTTAGCTTATACTTTTTAGAACTTTGTACTGATATCATACAGTATGTATTTTTTAATTTGGCTTTGTTCATTCAGCATAATTATTTTGAAATTCACCTATGTTGCATGTATAAATAGTTCATTCCTCTTTACTGCAGAGAATTCCTTTGAATGGGTAAAATACAATTTGCTTAACCATTCATTGGTTGATGGACATTTGGGTTGATTCCAGTTTTTTACTATTATAAATGAAGTTGTTATGAACATTGTGTAAAAGTCTTTGTATGAACATATGCTTTCATTTCTCTTTGAGCAGAATGGTTAGATCATATGGGAATAGTTACCTTGTTAAGAAACTGCAAACTCTTTGGTACCTTTTTACAGTCTCACCAGCAGTTTATGAGAGTTTCAGTTCCCCTACATCTTCACTAACCTTTGGTATGGTCAGTAGACATTCTAATAAGTGTGTAGTGGCATATCATTGTAGTTTTAACTGTCATTTCCCTAATGGATAATAATGTTGAAGATCATTTTATGTGCTTATTTGCCATCTACATATCTTCTTTTATGAATTATCTGTTCAAATCTTGTGCCCATTTTTATTGGGTTGGTGTTTTCTTATTATTGAGGTTTGAGAGTTCTTTATACATTCTGGGCACAAGTACTGCATCAAATATGTGATTTGTTAATATTTTCTCCCAATCAGTGGCTAGTCCTTTCATTTCCTTAATATCTTTTGAAGAGCAAAAGTTCTTAACTGGGGTAAAGTCTAATTTATCAATTTTTTCTTTTATGAATAATTTTGTATTCTAAGAAATCTCTCATAATCCAAGTAAAAAAGATTTTCTGTGTTTTCTGCTAGGAATTTTAAAGTTTTAGGGTTATATTTAAGTTTCTTATTAGCTTTCAGTTAACTTTTATATATGCTGTGAGATATGGATCAAAGTTCATTTTGGTGGGAGAGGGCATATGGATTTTCAATAGTTTCAGAACTATTTGTTGAAAAGACTACCCTTTCTCCATTGAGATGTCTTTGTATCTCTGTAAAAAAAAAAATCAATTGATCATATATATGTGGGTCTGTTTATGAATCTCTATCCTGTTCCACTGATCTACTTTTCTATCTTAACGCCAACATCACAGTCTTGGTTACTATAGCTTTATAAATATGTCTTGAAGTCAGGGAGTATAAAAGTCCTCCAACTTTGTTCTTTTTTTTTTTTTTTCAAAGTTTTGTTGAATATTCTAGGCCCCTTGAATTTGCATTTTAAATTTAGAATCAGCTTATCTGTTTCAACAAAAATGTGTGCTGGATTTTTCATTGGAACTGATACAACTTGGTGGACAATTGAAAGAAGAAATTAGAGGAAGGAATGTAGTATAATTCCAGGTTTCTTGTTTGAATCACAGAGTGGATCCAATTAATAATAGTTAAACAGAGAAAAACGTAAGTGTATTGAGGAGCAGATGAATTCCCATCTAGGTTTGTTAAGTGTGAGATGGCCAGACCATGCTCTCTGGTAAGTAATGCTACTGTAGATAGCACTGGCTTGCTAGTTGCCGTGGGCTGCCTCACCTCCACAAGAGGTGGCTTTACTAGCTGCCAGGAGATCTTCACTCATCCATGTGCTCTTTGGGAGGCATGATCTGTGTCTTAGTTTGCCAAAAGGCTGCTGATGCAAAGTACCAGTAATAGGTTGGCTTTTATAATGGGGATTTTATTTAGGGAAAAAGTTTATAGTTCCATGGTTGTGACATGTCCATATCAGAGCACCATCAGAGATGCTTTCTCACCGAAGTCAGCTACTAGTGATCCTGGTGTCCTGCCATGTGTGGCAAAGATGGTGGCCGATATCTGCCTTCCCCTTCCAGAATCTACTGTCTCCCAGAGTTCAGCTGTGGGCAAACAGGCATAGGGCTTGTTTCTTTCTGGGCCTCTCTCAGTCTCGGCTGCTCCATTTTCTTCTGGAGTTCAGCCTTGGACTATCAGGCATATGGTTCATCTCTTCAGCCTTGAGCTGCTCCATGGGCCCATCCTCTTGGGGGCTTCATGCTTAACTTTGGCTGCTAATGATCCTCAAGTCCTCTCTTACATGGCCGTATAAAAAATGGCAGCTTCCTTTTCCAGGAAGGGTATCTCTTAATCTGTGTCTCCATTTATATCAGATCCAGCCAAGAGGGCAGAGACTCAACTTGAGTCCTACCTCACTGACAAAATCCAATCAAAAGGTCTCACACCCACAGAAATGGATTAGTTAAAAAACATAATCTTTTTCTCTTTGGGATTCATAAAAGAATTTTAAACTGTCACAATCTGCAACTCCAAGTCTTCCTTTGCTTTGATTTTCAGGACGAATTCTATTATGTCTCGTGTGCCGCCATATCCCTGATTCACCACTAGAAGTAAAGCCTCTCATCTCCATCATGGCATGAATACTCACCTCAATACTGCTCTAAATATCTCCTAATGGGATACCTTCCCCATCCAACTCTGTCCTTCCCCCCAAACCTTTCCACTCAGCACTCAGCTCTTTAAAATTTATTGTTGGTTATCAACAAACTCCACTGCATCTCAACCTCCTCTCTAATCTTTCCTATACCTCGTTCTAACAGTCCTCTCAAATAGAGGCTATATTTTCTCCCATACTCCACATACCTTAGGGTCTGGAGAAGGGGTAGGCACTTCCAAAAAACCACTCCTTCCTCCCTCAGAAACTCCAGTGCCTTTGAAGTCCATGTCTTTAGATTCTACCATCCTTGAAACTCCTTGTGACTATCAGGCCACCATTTCATTTATCACTTCAATTCAATGTCAGAGTCTAAAAGTGTGTGTGAGTATATGTGTATCTACCATACTTCTATTACATTCTTGATGAACTCACCATCCACAGATGATGACCCATCTAACACCCTGCACATTACATTCCTAGGCCTTCCTAGCAACAATGATCCTTTCCTCCACCTACCTTCTTTCACAATGTCATCTCCAAAACATGTATCACTATTAAAATCTCCATTACAGATACCCCCTCTCATATCATCACACCCCATTTTTCTAGCTCCTTTTCTCTGATGCCCCTCCCCAATAGTCTCCAACTTAGGGAAGACTTTCAATTCAGTGACTAAACTCTTTCACTATCTTATGTGTTTATCATATGCTCACTTTCCTTCTTAGGCAGCCTAGAGTACATGGTCCAGCACTTTTAAACACCTAAACCCACTTGCTCCTCTTTTCTGTCCACAGTTCATGCCTGGTGAAACCCATACTCTGGCTAAACTCAATCAACTGCTTAGTCCACATGTTGAAACTTGCAGAAGAAAATCATTTAATAGTCCTGGCTAAACTCTCTTCAAATTTAAAACCATAATTCTCAAATGGGCACTCATGCTAACAGACACTTTCTACTCCCCAAGACAACCATTTCACACTCATCTGATGAATGACTACAATTTCATATATAAAATAAGTACAATTAGAAAAGAAATGCTCTCACTTTCTCATCACAATATTCCTCCTTTCATATCCATGTATTATGCCTTTTCTCTGGATGAAACTCCATCAAGTATTCTCGTCATCATTCCATCAATTTCTTCCTGTCTCCTGGATCATTCTCATTAACACAAAAAATATTGTAGTACTACTAAATTTAACAAACACACACACACATAACCTTGACCGCTTTCTATTTACAAGTCAATTCTTTTGCTTACCTTCACAGCAAAATTTCTTGAAAGACTTGTCTATTCTCATTTGCCCCACACTTCTACTTCCCACGGTCTGCTGAACCTACTCCAACGAGCTTTTCTGCCCATGATTCCACTGAAACAGACCTAGTCAGGGTTACAAATGACCTGCATCTTCCCAAAGGCAATGGCCAATTTTCTATCTTTATTTTACCTTTCATTAGCATTTGACATAGTTAATTACTCCCTTTGTCTTGAAACACTTTCTTCTCTAAGCTTCTAGGACACTGCACTCTCCTTTTCTTTCAAACTCACCATACTCTCCTCAAATTCCTTTGTTAGTTCCTCTTCATCCACCAGATCTCTAAATGTTGAAGAAACCCTGGACTCTGTCCCTTACTTCATTTTTTCCTTTTCTAATTATACTCTCTCTCAGATCTTATCCAGACACATGGCTTCAATGTTTACCTAATGATTCTCAAAGTTATATTTCCAGCTGAGACCCATGTCCTGACTTTTAGGCCATCCTTCTCCTTACATGACCTTTCCACTTTAATGTATAAGATACTTCAAACACAGTACAGCCAAATATGACTTATTAACCTCCCCCCAAAAGTGTATTCCCTAAGCCTAAGTCATTAAATAGAACCATCCATCCATCCAATTCCTTAGTCCAATAATAATCTAAGAGTTTTCTTTGATTCTTTTGCCCTTCATACCATTCAAACCAAAATATATACTAAATTGAATAACTTTTGACCAAATCCAGCTTCAGACCCCACCATGTCTAGCTTGGGCTATCACAATGGAATCTTAATGATCTCTTTTCTATTCTTGCTCCCTCAAAGCTATCTTCATAGAAAAAGTAGAATGATCTTTCTAAAGAGTAAAACTTACAATATTATTCCTTTAATGTCCTTTGTATCTATGTTTTCCTCATGCATTGCAATTAGTTGTCTTGTCTCTTTAGTCTCCTTCAATCTGGAAAAGTTACTAAGCATATCTTTGTTTCTTGATTTTCACCTTGTTGAAGAGTACAGACCAAATATTTTGCAGCATATCCCTGTACTTGATTTTGTCCAATGTTTCCTCAGGATTAGATTCAAGTTATGCACTTCTGGCAAGAATACAACTGAATATATGCTGTATTCTTCTCAGTGCATTATATCAAGAGTCATATGATTTGATTTGTCCCAATATTGGTGATGTTAACTTTTGGTTAAGGTAGTACCTTAATTTGTAGGAAGATTTTCTGAATCTCTTAAAAATATCCTGTTTCTCATCAAACTTTCATCCACCAGTTGCAGCAACCATTATAGATTTTCTAACTTCATCATTCCTTCTATATTTATAAGCTGGCATTCTTTTGTAAGGAAGACCTTTTCCTTCTCCCATTTTACTTACATCAGTATGGACTCACTGATTCTTATTTTATTCAGGTTATAATCCATTATTATCATTGTTTCAATTTCCTTGCTGCTCAAGCAAATACCATGAAATGGACTAGCTTTAACAGTGGGAACTTATTAACTTATGGTTTTGAAACTAACAGAAAGTCTAAACCAAGGCATTATCAAGGTAATACTTTCTTCCTGAGGATTGTGGTGTTCTGTGGCTGGCTGCTGATGATCCTGGAGTCCTCTGTCATATGACAAGGTACATGGTGGCATCTCCTGGTCTCTCACTGCTCTTCTGGATTCAGCTTCTTGCCTCCTGTGGCTTTCTTTCTGTCTGAATTGCATTCTCTTATAAAAGACTCCAGTAGTAGGATTAAGTCCCATCCGGATTGAGGTGGGACACATCTTAGCTGAAGTAACCTCATCAAAAGGTCCTCCTTACAATGGGTTCACACCCACAGGAATGGATTAAATTTAATGTTTTAGTTTGTCAAAGGGCTGCCAATACAAAGTACCAGAAATGTATTGGCTTTTATAAAGGATATTTATTGGGGGTAAAAGCTTACAGTTTCAAGGTCATGAAAAGCCCAACTCAGGGCACCATAAGAGGTGCTTTCTCACCCGTCTGCTGTCATGTGTTGAAGCAAGATGGCGAGTGATCTCTGCCTGGTCTCTGCCGTCCCCTCTGGTGGGACAGTCTCCAGGAGCTCAGCTGAGGGCAACCAAGTCACAGGGCTTGTCTCTCACCAGGCCACTTCTCTTAGGCTCAGCTGTTCTGCTTTCTTCCTGATTTCAGCAGCAAGCTATCAGGCAAATGGTTCATCTCTACCTGGGGCCCCAGTAACTTGGCCTCTCCTTTCTGTCACATGGCAGCATCTAATATGGCGGTACTCTCTTTTCTGGTATGTGGCCATTTTTTAATTGGACCCTGCAAGAGGGCAGAGACTCAACCTGAGTCACGCCTCACTGACATAGTCCAATTGAAAAGGTTGCTTACACCCACAGGACTGGACCAGCCCACAAACACAATCTTTCTCCTTTGGGGATTCATAAAATAATTTTGAACAGGTACATTTAAGGACATGTTTTTCTGGGGTACATAAAGTTTCAAACAACCATAATCATTATTTATTTTGATGCTCAAACTGTCCCAGACTTGGCCAGTGGTAGCCCCTTTAAGTTGGTCACTGTGTCCTTTTAACTGTCTTTGTGATTATTTGAGAGTGTCTTTAGTTTATGGTACAAGAAGATGTTCCAGACTAGTCTTATATTTTATCTGCCTCAACCTTTCAGTTAGAGAGTACTGAGATTTGTTCTGGCAGACAGTTAATTTACTGGCAAATCAGTTTTATCTTTTCAAGGCTTTTTCTAACCTTTGTTGCAATGGGACTAGAGTGGTCCTTACTCTAGGTATACAGTAGTCCTATCCTAACATGTGGCCTTTCTGGAAGGTCAAATGAGTCTCCATGGTATTCAGTGAGGTCTCTCCATTTTGACCAATTAGAAATAGTACAACACTGATAAAACTTCAGAAATTCCATTCAATTCACAACTCTTAAGCAGCTGTCATGAATTCTGTGCCTGTGCAGTTTGCTATTTAGCCAGAGACTTAATGAGCATTCTAAGCATATTTCTGGGGCTCCTTCCCTACATAGCTTCCTTCTCTTGGGCTACCTGCTCCACAAACTTTATCCTCCTCAATAGCCAAAAGTGCTGATATCTGCCTCCTGAGTTCAGCTATACAACTGTGCTCTGCTTGGACTCCAGCTCCCTGCACCATGGTATACAAAGTGCTCTGGCAGAAATCTGGGGCAACTGTGCAGATTCCCTCTTGTGTTTTTTTTTGTTGTGTTTTGTTTTTTAGAATTTTTTTATTGAACTATATCACTCATATATAAACATACATAAACAATAAGTGTATAGTAATAGTTGTGAACTTATAAAACAAACATACATATCATACAGGACTCTCATACCTCACCCTACCATCAAAACCTTGCATTGTTGTGAAATATTTTTAACTAATGATTAAAGAGCATTCTCAAAATATTACTACTAAACAAAGTACTTTTCCCCCAACCCACCCTATTATTATTTTTTATATCATTTTTACATGAACATACATAAACAATAAGTGTATAGTGAAAGTTGTGAACTTACAAAGCAAACATGCATAACATCATACAAGGGTCCCATATATCAACCCACCCACCACCAACACTTTGCATTGTTGTGAGACATTTGTTACAAATTATGAACAAATATTGTCAAAACCTTACTACTAACTATAATCCTTATACATTTGGTGTATTTTTCCCTCAACCCACCCTATTATTATTTTTTTAACTATATTTTTATGACAGAAGTTGCAAACTTAGGAAACAATCATGCATATGTGCAGAATTCTCAAACAATACCCCTCTATCAACACACCACACCATGATGGAATATTTGTTACAGATTATGAGATAATATCATCAGATTATTACAGGTCTAAAGCATATGTTTGGGACACTTTTTCCATACTCCCCCATTATCAACACAGTACATCTTTGGCAGAGATGCATGAATATTACATTATTACTGTTAACCACAGTCCATAGGTCACTCCTGTTGTATTTTCCCCCTGCTTCTCCACATTCCCACCACCCTGCAATAGTGATGTACATCTGCTCTAGCTCACAAAGGACACTCTTGCATCTGTACCATCAACCACAAGTCTCATCCACCTCTGGGTTTACTGTGCTATTCAGTCCCTAGATTATTCTCTAGCTTTCTGTCAATTGGCAATTATATCCCTAGACTACCATTTTCAGCTACATTCCCATTTATAAACTAGCTGTTACTCTCATTATAATGTGTTACCATCAACTCTGTACATTTCCACACTTTTACAGTAAAGTTAATCAAAACTTCTACATACATTAAACATCAGTAACCCATCTCAGTCCTCCTGTTATCTTCTTTAAGAATCTACAACCTACCACCAGGTCTTGAAGATGTTTTCCTACATTTTCTTCTAGATGCTTTATGGCTCTTGCTTTTATATTTAGGTTTTTGATCCATTTTGAGTTAATTTTTAAAATAAGGTGTGAGATAGGGGTCCTCTTTCCTTCTTTTGGCTATGGATATTCAGTTCTCCCAGCATTTGTTGAATGGACTGTTCTGCCGAGCTGGGTGGGTTTGAAAAGCTAGTCAAAAATCACTTGACCATAGATGTGAGGGTCTGTTTCTGAACCATCAATTCAGTTCCATTAGTCTATGTGCCTGTCTTTATGCCAGTACCGTTCTGTTTTTACCACTGTAGCTAGGTAATATGATTTTAAGTCTGGAAATAGGAGCCCTCCAACTTCGTTTTTCCTTTTTAAGATGTTTCTGGCTATTCAGGACCTCTTACCCTTCCAAATAAATTTGATAATCATGTTTTCTATTTATTTAAAAAATGCTGGTGGGATTTTTTATCAGGATTGCATTGAATCTATATATCAATTTGAGTAGAATTGATATCTTAATGATATTTAGTCTTCCAGTCCGTGAGCATGGAATTATTTAGGTCTTTTTAACTTTCTTTTAACAATAAGTTACAGTTTTCTGAATACAAATGCTATACATCATTGGTTAAGTTTATTCCTGAATATTTGGCTTTTATCTGTCATATTTTATTTTCACCACTCTTTTGACACTTTTAGTTATTTTATTGATATAATCTTCATTTATAGACTCTCTTCTAGGTCTCTCTCTCCTGTCTTTTCTTTTCAGTCTCTAGTACAGCATTTAGTATTTCCTGCAAAGCTGGTCTCCTGGTTACAAACTCTCTCAGTTTCTGTTTATCTGTGAATATTCTAAACTCACCCTCATTTTTGAAAGACATTCTTGCCGGATTTAAGATTCTTGCCTGGGAGTTTTTCTCTTGCAGTATCTTAAATATATCAGACCACTGTCTTCTTGCCTCCATGGTTTCTGATGAGAAGTCAGCACTTAATCTTACTGGGTATCCCTTATATGTTATGCATTGCTTTTCTCTTGCTGCTCTCAGAATTCTCTCTTTGTCTTTGGCATTTGACATTCTGACTAGTATGTGTTTTGGAGTTGGTCTATTTAGATTTATTCAGATGGCAGTACATTGTGCTTCTTGGACATGGATATCTATGTCCTTCAACAGGGTTGGGAAATTTTCTACCATTATTTCTTCAAATATTCCTTCTGCCCCTTTTCCCTTCTCTTTTCCTTCTGGGACACCCATGACATGTATGTTTGCATGTCTCTTGCTGTCATTTAGTTCCCTGAGAACTTGTTCAATTCTTTCCATTCTTTTCTTCATCTGTTCTTTTGTATGTTCACTTTCAGAGACTATTTCTTCAAGCTCACCAATCTTTTTTTCTGCCTTCTCAAATCTCCTATTATATGATTCCAGTGTATTTTTAATTTCATTTATTGAGGCTTTCATTCCCATAAGATCTGCTATTTTTCTATGTATGCTTTCACATTCTTCTTTGTGCTCATCCAATGTCTTCTTAAGATCTTTACTCTTTGGCCATCTCATTGAATTTATTAAGGATATTTGTTTGAACATCTATGATTAGTTGTCTCAACTCCTTTATGTCACCTGGAAGCTTACCTTGTTTCTTTAACTGGGCTATAACTTCCTATTTCTTGGTGTGGATTGTAATTTTTGTGTTGGTATCTTGGCATCTGCCTTACTAGAGTATTTATTCTGGGTGCAGTTTCTCTCTTTAGTTTAGGGCTTTCTTGCCCTTTCTCCCTTGCTGGTTGTGTAGTAGGAGCCAAGGATGTAGTTAGTGCTGTAAGCTGTGGAGGCTCAAGCTGCCCTCATTGTCCCAGGGACCAATGAAGCTTCTCCCAACTTTCTCCTTTCCCAGGGGTTCAGACAGAGCCACAGCTGTGTGTAATAATCCAAGTTGTGAAGGCCTAGACTGTAGTTGCCCAGAGAAACTGATGAAGCTTCACACCCCTTTGTCCCCTGCCTGAGCCGGGGATGGAGCTGCAGGTGTGAGCAGTAATCTATGCAGTGTGGTTACAAAATGGCCGCAGTTGCCTATTCAGGCAGTGCCAGCTGAATGTACCTGCAGTTACCTGGAGAGGCTGGTGCAGGGCCCGCTAGCTTCCTCCCTGCTAGAGGTAGGGCTGAAGCCTAGGCTAGGGTTGCAGGCTGATCTGGGTGAAAGAAACCAGTCTCTACGGTCACTGTGATTTTCAGTCAGCCTGGCTTCCCCTTATGCTGTGGGTGGAGTCAAAATGGAGGCTACTGGCCTCTTTCTGACTTGGACAGGTTCAAACTTTAGCTGTTCTTAGGATTATACTTTAGCCAGCCAAATTTACTAACCAGTAGCTGAAATCGGTGGCCAACCATCTCTTCTTCCCATTTTTAGGAAATGGAACTTCCATCTCCAGCCACAAAATAGCTCCTGAGGCAGCCTGCACCGCCAGAGTAGGATGATCACTGGCCTCTGCAGCGTGGCCTGTATTTTCCTGGAGAGGCTGGTGCAGGTTCCCCCAACTTCCTCCCTGCCAGAGGTGGGGCTGGGGCTTATGCTAGAGCTGCAATCTGATCTGGATGGAAAGAAGCTGGTCCCTACCATCACTGTGATTTTCAGTCAGCCCTGCTTACCCTCGTGCCAGGGGCAGAGTTAAAATGGCGGGTACTGGCCT
Source organism: Tolypeutes matacus (assembly GCA_026826555.1). Taxonomy (NCBI): domain Eukaryota; kingdom Metazoa; phylum Chordata; class Mammalia; order Cingulata; family Chlamyphoridae; genus Tolypeutes; species Tolypeutes matacus. The sequence continues at coordinate 5,711,288 of JAKSZT010037198.1, forward strand.
CTTTCTGACTTGGACAGGTTCAAACTGTAGCTTCTCTTGGGATTATACTTTAGCTTGCCAAATTTACTGATCAGTAGCTGAAGTTGGTGCCCAATCGTCTCTTCCTCCACCGTTTTTGGGAAGTGGTGCTTCCATTTTCAGCCACAGAATAGCTCCCAAGCTGGTCTATTCACACAATGGAATATTACACAGCTATAAGAAGAAACAAAATCGTAAAGCATATGACAACATGGATGAACCTGGAGGACATTATGTTGAGTGAAGCAAGCCAGACACAAAAGGACAAATACTGTATGATTGCGTTACTATGAACCAAATATATTGTGTAACATATTGTTTGATTTTTTTAAAAATTATATATATCCAGTACATTTAATTGAGAAATGTATGTGTTTATTCATCTGTGTTTACTTTTTAGTTTTTAATTGTTTATATTTTCAATTATTAAATGTACAAAATAAAGTTAAAAAAAAAAAAAAAGCACCTGAGGTGGCTTGTGCCGCCAGTGGAGGATAGGCACCGGCCTCAGGGCATCAAGTGCTCTACTTACGAATCTTATCTGCAGATAGGCAATCTCCTCCTTCCATTCCTTCAAGGATGCTGCAGGATGCTCTTCTGGTCTCCTGGAGGCCCCAAACAGGTGCTTTAGATAGCTCTGGGTGATTACTAATGGTCCTGTAGCACGAAATGACTCTTGGGGCTCCTTACTCTGCCACCATCTTGCTAGCTGTCCTGTGTTTTTCCTGTCTAGAAGATCACAGTCCATTTTTGCTTGATATCCAAATATTTTGTACAAATATTTTGTCCAATTTTATATTTCTTTATAGCAGGAGGGCTAATGGGGTTTAGTTATTCATTACTGTCTGAAGTAGATTCAACTTCTATTCTCTACAGAAATTCTATATAAAACAGAATGCTTACCATAATTTTACACACACACACAGAAATAGTTTTGAAAAATATCACTGCAAAAGTCAACAGTATGTCATTAAAGTCAGAAGCAGGCCAACACTGGCACCTAGCCAATGAAATTAGACAAGAAAAATAAGAGATAAAAATTAGAAGGAAAGATATAAAAATTATTATGTTCAGATGATAGTTCAAGAATAAAAGGAAATAAACCAAAAATTTTAATCCTGGTTTTGAAGTTAATATATAGAAATGAACAACCTCATATTTACATATGCATATACAAGAATTAGGTAAAAGATATTATGGAAGGAAAATTCCATTTTTAATAGAAAAAATAAAAATAAAATACATAGGCATAAACCATCACCTAAAAGCATGCAAGATACATAGAATGAAAATGTTACAACTCTGCTGAGCCTCCCATGTCAAATAAAGATGGAGTAATAAGACCCACATTTAACCTACTATCTGAAACAACTAAAAAAGCTAGAAAATATATACAATGGCTCTTAAGACATTAGACATCAAGAAACAAATGATAGCTATCACTGGGAAATGGGAAACAAATGAGGTAAGTCTTACAATGGTGTCAGCCTACTGCCTAGACAATGTTTTCCTGTAGTGCAGGGAAGAGGAATTTGGGCAGAACCTGGAAGTCCCCATAAATTGGAAAAGATGGCTCTAGGAGTCAGAGAAGGCCAGAGGCAGCTAGAATTCCAGAAGAGAGCACCTAGAAGAGAAGGCTGGACACAGAGAGAACTCTGGAGATCTGAAGAAGGTCACTGCTGAATATTCAGCAAATCAGTACATGCATATGAGAAAAGCACCTGAGATAGGATTTTAAAAACCACCTAAAAAGATATAGCCATAGATTACAGGCAGAAGCAGATAGAGTTTCTATTCCAACAGAAAAGTGGAAAACCTCATAATAATGGGACACTGGTAGTGTACTTTTTTAATACTCTACCTTTTTTTAAGGTCTTGCCTCAGTAGTGAGGAAAAATTATCTTTGACTAAATACTGATATGGTCTGCTAATAAAGCTTATAGGAATACTTGAAAAAATAAAACTCTTTCCAGTAACTTAAAAAATTAAGAGCAGAGGACTTCTGGAAAGATGGCAGAACAGAGAGACACGGGACTCTCTTCTTTCCCAGAAAAATAGCTAAAGGACAGGCAGAAATGGGCTGGAAAAAAATATTCTAGGGTTTAGGACACCAGTGGAAGGCTGAACACCATCCAGAAGAGAAAGGGGCACAGGAAAAAAATCTCAACAAAAAGACTATTAGTAGAAGCTGCAGCTGCAGCCCTTGGTGCAAGTCCCCCACCCTACAAGCAGACAATTTTGAATTTACTGGCCTTGGGCCATTGGCTACAGAGGGGGCTGAAGGGATCCATCTTTCCAGGAAATGAGAGAGAGAGAGATGAGGCATTCGCCTGATAGTTTGCAGCTGAAGAGACCAGAGCCCTGCACACCTAAGAAGGCTTGGAAGGAAACAAGCCCTCTAGCCTACAGCTGAGATCAGAAGAAGCTGGGCCTGTGGAGCCTTAAGGGAGAGAGGAAGGCTGAACCCTCACAGATATCACCCTCCATCTTGCTTCAACATGTGGCAACAGAGTTTGGTGAGAAAATAACCTTGAGTTGGACTCTTCAGGGCTTTGTAACTGTAAGCTTCTACCCAAAATAAATACCCTTTATAAAAGCCAAAAGGTATGGCTTTTAAGCATCAGGACCCCTTTTAGCTGACTAATATACCCAGTAAAACTTAGGGTGGATTTCTTGTCAGCAATAATGGAGACAAGAAGACAGTGGTATAATATAATTAGGATACTGAAAGAGAAAAATGCCAGTCAAGAACTCTTTATCTGGCAAAATGGTCCTTCAAATATGAAGGAGAGTTTAAAATATTCACAATTTAACAGAAACCAAGAGAGTTTGTTTCTTTGCAGGAAGTATTAAAGGGAGCCTCACATCAGAAAAAAACAACACAGCAGAGAGAGGCTTGGAGGAGTGCAGAAGGCAAGAATCACAGAGTAAAAAGAAGAAAATAAGATATGGCACATGAAAACTAAAGAATAAAATGGTGGAAGTAAATAATGCATTTACAGTATTATCATTGAATGTGAATGGATTAAACTCCCAATTCAAAAGATATAGGTTGACAGAATGGATTTAAAAAAAAACAACAAACCATGAGCCATCCATATGCTTGCTACAAGAGACTCACCTTAGACCCAAGGAAGCAAAAGTTACTCCACACAAACTGTAGCCATTAATAGAGCACGGGTAGCTATACTAATATTGGACAAAACAGACTTTAAATGCAAAAAAAGTGGTAAGAGATCCAGAAGGCCATTATGTATTAATAAAAGGGACAATCCACCAGGAATAAAAAACAGTCTTAAATGTCTATGGCCTATCCAGGGTGCTCCAAAATATATGATGTAAACTCTGCCAAAACTGAAGTGCGAAACAGACATCTCTACAATAATATTGGAGACTTCAACATACCACTCACATCATTAGAAAGAACAACTAGACAAAAGATCAACAAGGAAACAGAGAAATTGAACAACATGATAAATGAGCCAAACTTGACAGTCATATACAAAACATTGCATTCCAAATCAGCAGGTTATACATTCTTCTCAAGTGCCCATGGATCTTTCTCCAGGATAGACCACATGTTAGGTCACAATGCAGCTCTCAATAAATATAAAAAAGACTGTAATTATACAAAGCACCTTCTCAGATTATAATGGAATGAAACTAGAAATCAATAATAGGAAAGGGGAAAATTTGCAAATATGTGTGGCTGAACAACACACCACTAAACAATCAGTGAATCAGAGAAGAAATTGCAAGTAAAATTAGTAAATATATTGAGATGAATGAAAATGAGACACAATATATCAAAACTTATGGAATACAGTGAAGGCAGTGCTGAGAGGGAAATTTATAGTTCTAAACGCCTATACTAAAAAAGAAAGAAAGATAAAATCAAAGATCTAACCGAACAACTGGAGAAACTAGAAAAAAAAAGCAAATCATTCCGAAAGCAGGCAGAAGAAAAGAAATAATAAAGATTAGAGCAGAAATAAATGAAATTGAGAACAAAAACACAACAGAGAAAATCAACAAAACCAGATGCTGGATCTTTGGGAAGATCAATAAAATTAACAAGGGGAAGCGGATGTGGCTCAAGTGGTTGGGCATCCATCTACCATATGGGAGGACCTGGGTTCGATTCCCCAGACCTCCTGGTAAAAAAAAACAAAAACAAAGGCAAGCAGGTAAGCTGGGCCCGCACGGCAAGCCTGGGCCCACGTGGACGTGCTGTGAGCCATGCAACAAGATGATGATGCAACAAAAGAGAGACAAGGGGAGAGTCAAGGCGAGACACACCAGAAACCAGGAACTGAGGTGGTGTAAGTGACAGGGTTCCTCTCTCCCACATCAGAGGTCCCTGGGATTGAATCCCGGTGATGCCTGGGAGAAAGAGAACGCAAGAAACAGACCCAGAAGATCACCCAGCGAATGGACACAGACAGTGAGCAGGGGTGGGGGTGGGGGCGGGGGCGGGGGCTGGGGCAGATGACTTATAGAACAGTATACCAAAAAGAAAAAATAAAGTCAATTAAAAAATAATAATAATAAACAAACCCTTAGCTAAACTAACAAAGAAAAATAGAGGGAAGACGTAGATAAATAAAATCAGAAATGAAAGGGGAGAAGTTATGACTGACCTCACAGAAATAAAAAAGAGCATAAGAAGATATTATGAGAATCTGTATGCCAACAAACTAGACAACCTAGATGAAATGGACAAATTCCTAGAAACACACAAACAACCTACATTGATGCTATAAGAAATACAAGATCTTAACAAACCAATCACATTTAAAGAGATTGAATCAGGCATCAAAGAAAATTCCTGGAGTACATGGCTTCACAGGTGAATTCTACCAAGCATTTAGAAAAGAATTAACACCAATCTTGTTTAATTTCTTCCAAAAAATTGAAGAGGAGGGAAAATTACCCAACACATTTTATGAAACCAACATCATCCTAATACCAAAGCCAGATAAAGATACTATAAGAAAAGAAAATTTCAGACCAATCTCTTTAATGAATATAGATGCAAAAATTCTCAAGATAATACTTGCAAATAAAATCCAACAGCATATCAAAAGAATTATACACCATGACCAGGTGGGCTTTATTCCTGATATGCAAGGCTGGTTCAACGTAAGAAAATCAATTAACATAATATACCACATTAACAAATTGAAGGGAAAAAAAACACATGATCATCTCAATTCAGAAAAGGCATCTGACAAAATCCAGCATCCTTTTTTTTTTAGGTATCAATATCAATTTTTTTCTTATAATTTTTTTGTTTTAAAAGACATTTAGATTACATAATGTTACAGAGAATATATAGGGGATTCCCATATGCCCTGCTCCCCACACCTCCCACATTTTCCCACATAACTAACATCTTTCATTAGTGTGGTACATTAATTGCAATTGATCAACACATTTTGGAGCATTGCCACTAAGTATGGATTATAGATTACATTGTAGTTTACACTCTCTTACTCAATTCTGTAGGTTATGGCAAGATATTTAATGGCCTGTTATCTGTCATTGTAATAACGTCATTCAGGACGATTTCCAAGTCCCGAAAATACCCCCGTATTACACCTGTTTTTCTCTTTCTCTACCCTCAGAACCTCCAGTGGCCACTGCCTCCACAGCAATATTTCTTCCATTGCTAGAATCACAATAAGTCTATAGTAGAATACTAGTAAGTCTACTTTAGTCCATAGTTCATTCCCCAATCCTGAGGATTCTGGGATGGTGATACCCTCTCCACCTTTAATCGAGGGGGGCTTCTATACCATGTGGCCAATGGATGGGACTATCTTGCTTGCAGTTGTAGACACTCTCAGTTCCTTGGTATGTTGGTTATCCATCATCTTCTCCTTGTTAGTTGTCCTGGGTGAGTCCAATGAACTGGAGAGTAGGGGTTGCAACTCCGTTGAGATTCAGGGCCCAGCTGGCACATGGACAGCCCAAAGATTTAAGTCTCTTGGACGTACACCTACTTTAGTACTAATTATAAGTTCAAATAGAAGGACAGAAGAGCCATGTGTAGGGAAAACACAACTGAGTCCAACTCTGTCACACTTGGGAGCATAAATTCCAAAGTAGGGCCCACTGGCAAGGGACAAAACTCCTGAGCTATCTGCCCTGACTATAGTGTCTGGATGTTTCCAGAGCCCTCAGGAGTCCTGCCATTTGAGATAGTATCTACGTTGGCTCTCAGTGAGACCCTGCTGAGACAAGCATAAGCGTTACCTCTAGAATGACCTCCCGACTCACTTTGAGTCTTGTAGCCATGTAAACTCATTTGTCTTTATCTTTCCCCACTTTTGGTCAAGGTCTTTCTATTTTTTTCTTTTTCCAGTTGCACTGCCTGTTGGTACTTGGTAGCAATCCCTCAGTGCCATGTAGGCTCATTCCCGGAAATCATGTCCCACACAGGGGGGAAGTTATTGCGTTTGTATGCTGAGTTTGGCTTAGAGAGAGGTCACATTTGAGCAACGAGGAGGCTCCCAGTAGGTAACTCTTAGGAACCCTACAACTATAGGCTAAATTTCAATTTTGAGAGCAAAGGCTCATAAGAATAGTAATCAAAATCAAGGGCCCATCAAAGGGCCCTTCACAGTCATTGCCCCTGTACTTGGGGGATTGTTGCTATTTCATTAGAGAATGTGGCAGAGCTCCCCAGGATAGGAATTTGATATTCTTTTGGTTATTGTGTGAATCTCCACCCACTGGGGCAACCAGCATCCTTTCTTCATAAAAACTCTCTGAAAGATAGGAACAGAAGGAAAATTCCTCAATATGAAAAAGGGCATATATTAAAAACCCACAGCCAACATCGTACTCAGTGGGGAAAGGTTGAAAGCTTTCCTTCTTAAGATCGGGAACAAGACAAGGATGTGCAACGTCACCACTGTTATTCAATATTGTGCCAGAATTTCTAGATAGCGCAATTAGAAAAGAAAAAAAAAATAGGGAAAGAGGACTAAAACTCTCACTATTCACGGATGACATGATCCTATATTCAGAAAATTCTGAAATGTCTATGACAAAACTACTTAAGCTAATAAACGATTTCATCAAAGTGGCAGGATACAAGATCAACATGCAAAAATCAGTAATGTTTCTGTATACTAGTATTGAACAATTTGAGGAAAACTCCAAAACAATGCTAAAAGAAATCAAAGAAGACCTAAACAAATGGAAAGACATTCTATGTTCATGGACTGGAAGACTTAATATTGTGAAGATGTCAATCCTACCAAAAGTGATTTATAGATTCAATGTGATACCAATCAAAATTCCAATTCTATAGAAATAGAACAGGCAATTACCAAATTTATTTGGAAGGGAAAGTGCACACAAATAGCCAAAAGCATTCTAAAAAAGAAGAGTCACATGGGAGGAATTCCCTGCCTGACCTTGAAACATATTACAAAGCTACAATGGTCAAAACAGCATTGTACTGCCATAAAAATAGACACGTTGATCAGTGGAATAGAATTGAGTCCAAAAAGAAATCTTCACCTCTACAGCCACCTGGTTTTTGACAAACCTACCAAGTCCACGTTACCAGGTGTATTAGTCAGGGTTCTCTAGGGAAACAGAATCAACAGGAAATATCTGTAAATAGTATGAGATTTTATAAGAGTCTCTGATGGGACCATGGGGGTGCACAAGTCCAGGTTCTGTAGTCAGGCTGCAAACCAGGGGCTCCGACAAAAGTCCAATGAAGGTCCTTGATGAGTTTTTAGGACATGTTGCCTGCCCAAAGACAAGCTGGGAAATTCTCTCTGAATGCTGAAATCACTTCCCCTTTTAAGGCATTCAACTGATCAGATAAAGCATCACTCATTGCTGAGGGCAAACTCTCTGGTTGATGCAGATATAATCAGCCATCTATGCAGTAAACTCACCAATGACTAAATCCCATAGATGTCCTTGAATTACGATTAGCCCAGTACTTGCTTGACCAAACAACTGGGCACAATTACCTGGCTGTGATGACACTAACCATCACAGTCCACCCCTTGTCAACTCAGCATGGTTATACACATTACCTTAAACCATACTTAGTCTCTAAGTAAAAACAATAACAGGCATGCATATATATATTTCTGCCTAACAATGTTCAACAATTCTGCAGACAACTGGATACGTATTAATTCCCTACAGAATAGGGTGTAAGTCCTTGGCTAATATTCCCTCTTAAACTTGACATCTTTAAATATTATGACATGAAACTAATACAACTTGTCATATGATAAGGGAAAAGGTTGGGGAAGAAAACAAAGAAATTCGTTGTGTGTACATACACAATCACACTCATAACAAAACAAAGAAGAAAGATTCATGACTATTACAGTCCTCATTTCTGTAACTGGTCACATGGATGAAGTTCTTATTTATCACTACCTTCTTTCATGACTCAGTCGATGTTTCCATTACCCTCAGCAAGCACTTCAGAGGGCCATGGTTGTTTGCCTGGTGGGGTGACCCAAGCTTTCATTCCTGAAGATTCTGGGCCATTGTTAGTCCTGCTTGAATTGAGTTGTTGCAATTTTCCATTGACTTTAATCACAAGGCATGACAGTACTAGGAGATGCCCTAGAGGGTCTCCTGTATTCCAGGCAAACTCTTCTTTACTCTCATTATGTAGATACAGTCCTATTTCCCCTTGATAGTCAGGATCAATCACCCCAGGTAGTACAATAATTCTCTTCTTTGCCTGTTGATTCTGAAATAGGAAGAACCCAAAGTGACCAGGTGGCAGTCTTAACTTCCAGTTCAATGGAATCACTGTTGTGTTCCCTGGTGGCAGCACTCCTCCTTTTGGGACTAGGACCTGTAGACCAGCAAAGCTTAAGGTTGCAGGGACAGGAAGCAAAATTTTCCTAGGGGGTCACTAGAGGTAATAGTGAGTGGTGCTACTCCCATTTCCACCCCTTGATTCCTGGACCCATGAATCTTGGTTATGGGAGAAGCAGCACTATAGAGTGGACGCTGATTTAGAGCATACACAGTCTCCTGGAGAACATTGCCCCAGCCCTACAAGGTATTGCCACCTAGTTGGCACCATAATTGAGTCTTCAAAAGGCCATTTCATTGTTCTATCAATCCAGCTGCTTCAGGGTGATGGGGAACATGGTAAGACCAGTGAATTCCATGGGCATGTGCCCAGTCCCACACATCATTTGCTGTGAAATGGGTTGATCAGAAGCAATGCTGTGTGGAATGCCATGGCGGTAGATAAGACATTCGGTAAGTCCATGGATGGTAGTTTTGGAAGAAGCATTGCGTGCTGGAAATGCAAACCCATATCCGGAGTATGTGTCTGTTCCAGGTAAAACAAATTGCTGCCCCTTCCATAGTGGAAGTGGTCCAATGTAGTCAACCTGCCACCAGGTAGCAGGCTGATCATCTCGGGGAATGGTGCCATATCTGGGGCTGAGTGTGGGTCTCTGCTGCTGGCAGATTGGGCACTCAGCAGTGGCTGTAGGCAAGTCAGCCTTGGTGAGGGGAAGTCCATGTTGCTGAGCCTATGCATAACCTCCATCCCTACCTCCATGGCCACTTTGTTCATGAGCCCATTGGACAATGACAGGAGTGGTGGGGAAAGAGGCTGAGCATTAGCCACAGAGCGGGTCATCTTATCCACTTGATTATTAAAATCTTCCTCTGCTGAAGTTACCCTCTGGTGAGCATTCACATGGGACACAAATATTTTTATGTTTTTTGCCCACTCAGAAAGGACTATCCACATACCTCTTCCCCACACCTCTTTCTCACCAATTTTCCAATCACATTCCTTCCAAGTCCCTGACCATCTAGCCAAGCCACTGGTAACAGCCCATGAATCAGTGTACAAACACACCTCTGGCCATTTCTTCTTCTTCTAAGCAAAATGAACAACCAGGTGCCCTGCTGGAAGTTATGCCCACTGGGAGGATCTGCCCTTACCACTATCCTTCATGGATGTCCCAGAAGAGGGCTGTAGTGCTGTACCCGCATAGCGTGCAGAACCATCTGTAAACCAGGCCTGAATTTCTCTTCTTTAGTCAACTGATTGTAAGGGACTCCTCAAGAGGTCAAAGCCGTGGGCTGGGAAAGAGAAGGTAACATGACAGGGGTGGTGACCATGGACATTTGGGCTACTTTCTCATGTAAATTACTTGTGCCTTCAAGGCCCACTCGAGCCCTATTTCGTATATACCATTTCCACTTTATTATGGAGTGCTTCTGTGCATGCTCAACTTTATGTTTTGGTCGGTCAGACAACACCCAGCTCATGATAGCAACTCAGGTCTCATGGTAACTTGATGGCCCATGGTTAAGTGTTCAGTGTCTACAAAGGCCCAGTAGCAGGCCAAAAGTTGTTTCTCAAAAGGAGAGTAGTTATCTGCAGAGGATGGCAGGGCTTTGCTCCAAAATCCTAAGGGTCTGTGTTGTGATTCTCCTATAGGGGCCTGCCAAAGGCTCCAGACAGCATCTCTATTTGCCACTGAAACTTCCAGCACCATTGGATCTGCTAGATTATATGGCCCAAGTGGTAGTGCAGCTTGCACAGCACCCTGGACCTGTCACAGAGCCTCCTCTGTTCTGGTCCCCAATCAAAACTAGCAGCTTTTCTGGTCACTCAGTAAATGGACTGGAGTAGCACACCCAAATCAGGAATGAGTTGTCTCCAAAATCTGAAGAGACCAACTAAGCGTTGTACTTCTTTTTAGGTCGTAGCAGGGGCCAGATGCAACAGCTTATCCTTCACTTTGGAAGAGATATCTAGACATGCCCCACTTACCTGGAAACCTAGAAATTTCACTTAGGTGGAAGGCCCCTATATTTTTGTTGGATTTATCTCCCATCCTCTCTCACGCAAATGCCTTACCAATAAGTTTAGAGTGTTCTTGCTCACTAGGTCCTATCAACATGACATTATCAACATAATGGATCAGTGTGAGGTCTTGTGGGAAAGAAAGATGATCAGGTCCCTGTGGACAAATTATGGCATAGGGCTAGAGAGCTGATATACATCTGAGGCAGGGCAGTAAAGGTATACTGCTCGCCTTGCCAGCTGAAAGCAAACTGTTTCTGGTGGTCCTTACTAATGGCAATTGAGAAAAAAGCATTTGCCAGATCCACAGCTGCATACCAGGTATCAGGGGATGTGTTGATTTGCTCAAGCAATGATACCACATCTGCTAAAGCAGCTGCAATTGGAGTCACCACCTGGTTAAGTTTACGATAATCTACTGTCATCCTCCAAGATCCATCTGTTTTCTGCACAGGCCAAATAGAAGAATTGAATGTGGATGTGGTGGGAATCACCATCACTGCATCATTCAAATCCTTGAGGTGGCACTAATCTCTGCAGTCCCTCCAGGAATCTGATATTGCTTCTGATTTACTATTTTGTTATGTAGGGGCAGTTCTAGTGGCTTCTACTTGGCCTTTCTTACCATACTAGCTCTCACAGCAAAAGTCACAGATCCAGGGTGGGGATTCTACCAGTTACTGAGTCTGTCTATTCTCTGGGTCTATAAACTGTTTCAAGTCTGGGAATTGATTAAAGGGTCATGATTCTTTGCGTATGTAATTTGAATTAGGGTTTTGCTCACTTGACAACAAACTCTTCTACTTACACAGAACCAGAAGAAATTTAGTAGACTACCCATGTATTTCACTTCTAGGTATCCCATGATCTATTAGCCAATGCCAAAACTTTATGGGACTCAGACAATTTTGAGTGAGGCTTTGAATCTGCCTTTTATTGCGGTAGCCACGCCCACCTTGTCTTTGGTGATTAACTGCAGATACTTGACCTTTACTGGCCCCAGAGCCAATCATCCCCATAATGTTCAAGGATTCCAGTTCCATTACAGCCCTCTCTACAATATTATCTGGACTACAGAGAAAAGTAACCAGAGAGCTCCTAAGGGAAGATGAAGTTAGTCTTACAAACTTATTCCTCACAGTTCTGGTTAAAGGTGTGTCCTCTGGACATTCCTGGTGTGGGTGGGAAAGTCTCAAATGGTAAATCCATTCTAGCATTCCAGTCTCTCTTAGCCTTTGAATTCCCTCTTCTACTGTATGCCAGGGCAAATCAGGCATCTCAAACTCAGATATGCTAGGCCATCTTTTGGTCCATGTTTCAGCCAGTCACTCAAACAAACTGTTAGAGCCCTTTGTAAACCCTCGAGTTACAGCATTGAATCCAGAATTTCTGCTTAGTGGCCCATATCAATAAATTCAGCATGTTCCAACTTTATATTCCTGCTACCATTATCCTATACCTTTAGTATCCATTCCCACATATATTCCCCTGATTTCTGTCTATGTGAGTTAGAAAACTCATGCAGGTCTTTCAGAGTATAGTGTACTTCCTCATGGGTCACACTTTGTATTTCACCTTTGGGGTTTTGTTGTGATTTTAGTCTAGTAATAGGTCTGGAAGAGAAGAGGGGTAGTGGGGGAGGGTAAGGAGAAGGATTAGAAATGTCTTGCAAGCTACTGACCTCAGGGCATTCCTTTGTATTTTCTTTTGGTGAGACAGGATTAATCTCTTCAGGCAGGGGTTGGAAGGCAGATTCCTCATGGCAGGATAGAGGCTGGGCAGTGCAGGCTCCAGTTTGGCTGGTACCCACCTCAGGGCTGGAAGAAGGTCTGGACTCCCTGGGGCAGGCTGGAAGCTGCGTGATACAAGGTTGTCAAGGTGTGGTCTCCACAGGGCAGGCCATTGCAGGTTTATCTGGTAAAGTCTCAGCAGAATTTAGGGTTCCAATATCCCCACCCATATTATGCTCATCCCATATGTCTCTATGCCAATCCTCTGGGTTCCACTCCTTTTCAATCAATGCTTCACTTTAACCGCAGAAACCCTGCAGGGTTGAGATTTTAGTTTCCTTTATAACTCTGCTCCTCGTACAATGAGAGTTTGAATTTGGTTCTCAGATATCTCAAGCCTGTGGCTGCGGGAGACAAGATTTTCTTTCAGAGCACACATGGAATTTTCACATCATTCATTTGGCATTTAAGTTTCAAATTTGAAGCCTTCAGCTCATCTCTTTCTTTTATAACTGTATCCAGCGTATCTAGGAGGAGTCAGCCAACATCATTATACCTTTTGACTCCACAAAACTCTGTTAAGGTATTGAAGACACTCTCATCCAGACCCTAGCCTCTTATAAGCATGGAAGTGGGGGAATCCAGTGATGATATTTTGCGTATCTCCACAGACAACTCACGCCATGGACTGTCGGTGGCCTCTTCATCATTGGAAAGGGAGTCATTAATACCCTTGAGTCCAATTAGATTAGAAAGCCAATTGCAAAAGTCCCAGAACTACCTCAGACATCCCATGTTTAAGATTCTGTTTAAGAACCACTCCTGGTACCAAGCTGTATTAGTCAAGGTTCTCTATGGAAACAGAATCAACAGGAGATATCTGTAAATAGGATGAGATTTTATGAGTCTCTCATGTGACCGTGGGGGTGCACAGTCCAGGTTCCGCAGGCAGGCTAGAAACCAGGGCTCCAATGAAAGTCCAATGAAGGTCCTTGATGAGTTTCCGGGAGATGTTTGCTATCCAAAGACGAGCTGGGGAATTCTCTCTGAATGCTGAACTCACTTCACCTTTTAAGGAATTCAACTGATTGGATAAAGTGTCACTCATTGCTGAGGGTAATCTCCCTGGTTGATGCAGATATAATCAGCCATCTACTCAGTAAGCTCACCGATGACTAAAGCCCATAAATGTCCTTGTGTTATGATTAACCCAGTGTTTGCCTGACCAAACAACTGGGCACAATTACCTGGCTGAGTTGACACATTAGCCTAACCATCACACAGGACAAAACAGCCTCTTCAACAAATGGTGCTGGGAGAACTGGATATCCATAACCAAAAGAATGAAAGAAGATCCCTATCTCACTCTCTATACAAGAATCAATTCAACATGGATCAAAGACCTAAATATAAAAGTCAGGACTATGAATCTACTAGAAGAAAATACAGGGAAACATCTTACAGATCTTGTGGTAGGTAGTGGTTTCTTTTATCTTATACCTAAAGCATGCATGACCAACAAAAGAAAAAAAAAATAGATAAATGGCGGGGGGATGTCCTCAAAATTAAACACTTTTGCACCTCAAAGGACTTTGTCAAAAGGGTGAAAAAGCAGCTGACTCAAAGGGAGAAAATATTTGGAAATCACATATCCAATAAGGGTTTAGTATCCATAATATATAAAGAGAAGCTACAACTCAACAATAAAAAGACAAAGGATCCCATTGCAAAATGGGCACAAGACTTGAAAAGACATTTGCTCAAAGAAGAAATACAAATGGCAAAAAACACATGAAAAAATGTTCAATATCACTAGTGATTAGGAAAATGCAAATCAAAGCTACAAGATATCATTACACACCTATTAGAATGTCCACTATTAAAAAGTCAGAAAATTACAAGTGTTAGAGAGGATTTGGAGAGATAAAAATGCTTATTCATTGTTAGTGGGAATGTAGAATGGTACAGCCACCTAGAGTACTGTTTGGCAGTTCCTAAGAAAGTTGAATATAGATTTGATATGTGACTTGGCAATACCACTACTAGGTATATACCCAGAAGAACTAATAGCAGTGACACAAAGAGACATCTGCACAATGATGTACATAGTGGTGTTATTCACAATTGCCAAAAGATGGACACAACCAAGGTGTCCATCAACAGATTAATGGATAAACTGTGGTGAATACACATGATAGAATATTATGTAGCTATAAAAAGAAATTAAGTTGTGAAGCATATGACAATGTGGATGAACCTGGTGGACATTATGTTGAGTGAAAGAAGCCAGACACAAAATGACAAATACTGTATGACTGCGCTATTTTGAACTAAATATATTGTGTAAATTCATGGAGTTAACAACTAGAATATGGTCATCAGAAAATAGAATGAGGTTAGAGAATGGAAAGCTGAGGATTAACCTGTGCAGAATTGGTAAAAAGGTTGTTTATTAAACTTTGGAAATGAATAGAAAAGACGAAAGCACAACATAGTGTCTGTAACTAGAAGTGCAATTATATGGTATGACACTGGTTGAAAGGGAAAGTCTAAGGTCACCTATATTACTAGAAGGAAAGCTAAAAATGTAACATGGGACTGTATAGCATAGTAAACCCTCATGTGAAATATGAATATGAGTAATGCATACATAAGACTATTTTTCTTTGAAACTGAACAAATGTATGTTAATGTTACAAGATGTTAATATCAGGCAAAAAAAACAACACATTACGCAAAGTGAAAGAAACCAGACACAAAGTATTACATAATGTATGATTCCATTTATATAAAACATAATTATAAATTAAGTTATAAAAATGAAATTAGATTAGTAGTTATCTAGGGTTGGAGAAGGGTAGAGGGATTGAAAGGTGACTGGTAAGGGGTGGGAAGTCTTTCTTTTTGGTGTAATGAAACTGTTCTAAAATTTTTTTGTTGTGATGAATGCACAACACTGTGATTATACTAAAAACCATTGATTGTACACATTGGAATGATTATATGATATGTGAATATATCACAATAAAACTGCTTTAAAAAAAGAAAAAAAAAAAAAAAACACCTTCAATTAATTCCTTTAGTATAAGTCTAAACACCTTAGCAGGGAGTGTGAAGCTATCCAGGACTTGGCTGCAAACTTCAACTCCACCTAAACATTGTGTTCCAAGAAGATTGGAGGCAATGTTCTCCTGATGTCCCTCTGCCATACCTGAACTCTCAGGTGGAACACCCACCCCCTTCCTTTATTTGGATAAGTCTACCCATCTTTCAAATTTCCCAAGGCACCACTCCTTCAACTGGTCTCCATAGTGCGCTGGGAATACTTCTATCATTGCTTAGTAGATTATTTAAATTATGTGTGATATTTAAATTATTTGATTGTATATAAATATTTTAATGTATTTGTATTTAAATTGTATTTAAGTTACTTGTTGCACTGTTTGTCTGGTTTGTCAGCTCCTTAAAGACAAGAAATATGTCCTTTTCATCCCCAGCCTTCTCTACCCCCATCTCCCATGACCCAGGGATCTGTAAGTGGGTTTGTGTACCAAACCTAATAAAACCTATTCATAGCCCCCCCCCAAAAAAAAGTTAAGAGCAAAACAAAACTCAAGAATACAAAAATATCTTTCAGTCAACAAAGTAAAATTTACCATGTCTGGCATCCAATCAAACTATAAGGCATACAAAGAAGCAGGAAAATATACCCCATAAGGAGAAAAACAATCAATCAATCGAAACTGACCCAGAAATTACATAGACGAAGTAGTAGACAAGGATGTTACAACAGATATATAATATAATATAAAAGTATTAAAAATATTCAAGAAGCAGGAGGAAAGATTGAACTTGTTAAGTAGAGCCATGGAAGATAATTTTTAAAGATGTAAATAAACTTCTAGAGATGAAAAGTACAATATCTGAGATGAAAATATACTAAACAGGATTAAAAACAGATTAGACACTATAGAATGAACTTGAAGATAAAACAATAGAAATTATCCAGAATGAAATTCAGAGAGAAAAAGCACAGAAACAAATGAAAACAACAACAATGAGCTGTGGAACAACTTCAAGGAGCCAAATATATATGTATCTGAATTCTCTAAAGAAGAAGGAGCAGAAACAATATTTGAAGAAATAATGGCTGAAAATTTATGAAATTGATAAATTTGGATCTGTCAACTAGACTTTGACAGATCCAAAAAGTTCAATGAATCCCATGCATGAGAAACATGAAGAAACAAGATATATCATATTCAAATTGCTTTTATACCAGTGACAAATAGAAAATGTGAAAAGTAGCCAGAGAGAAAAGATACATTATTTATAAGGGAACAAAGATAAAGATGAAAGCATATTTCTCTAGGAAAAACTGCAATCTGAAAGACAGTGGAATAATATCTTTAAAGTATAGAAAGAAAAAAGCTATCAACCTAGAATCCTTTTAGCCAGTGAAATTATCTTTCAAAATTAATGGCAAATAAAGACTTTTCCAGATACACAAGTTGAAAGAATTCATCTCACCAACAGACTTCACTAAAAGAAATGCAAAATGTTCACTAAAAGAAATGCAAAATGAGTCCTTCAAGCAGAAGGAAAATGACACCAGATAGAAACCAGACATTAGAAAAAGGAATGAAGAGAACCAAAAATGTACATGGGTAAATACAAGGACTGTTTTTCTTAATAATTTCATCACCTTTAAAAGAAAATCTTCTGTTTGAAAAGAAAAATAATAACAGTGCATTGGGGATTTATAACACATGTAGAAGTAAAAATTTAACAACATTTTCACAAAGGCCAGCCTGCTATAAGGTTCTTACACTTTATGTGAAGTGGTTTAATGGCACTGTGATAACTGTAAGACACATGGCAATGTATTCCATGAAGCCCATCACCCTGATACCAAAAGCAAAGACATTACAAGACAATAAACCTACAGACCAATACCCCTCATGTATAGATACAAACATTATTAACACAATTTTAGCAAATCAAAATCAATAATATCATGACCAAATGGGGTTTAACACAGAAGTGCAGGATTGGTTGAACATTTGAAAATAAATTGATCTAATTCACCATTTTAACAAAATAACACAGCAAAACCATGTGATGATCTCAGCAGATGCATAAAAAGTACTTGACAAAATCTAACAGCCATACCTGAGAAAAACTCTCAGCACACTAGGTATAGCAGGAAAGTATCTTAACGTGACAAAGAGCATATGTGAAAAAGCTACAGCTAGGGTCATACTCAGTATGACAAGACAGAATGCTTTCCCATTAAGATCACTAACAAGGCAAAAATGTCTTCTCTCACCACTTATATTCAATACTATGCTGGAGTTCCATTCAGTACAAGAAGGCAAGGAAAAGCAATAAAAGGTACTCAGACAGAAAATGGAGATGTAAAATTTTCTTTATTCACATACAACATGATCTATTCAGAAAATCATAAGGAAGGTACAAAAAAGCTATTAAAACTGATAAGTACGGGAAGCGGCTGTGGCTCAATCAGTGGGGCTCCCGTTTGCCATGTGGGAGGCCCCGGGTTCGGTTCCTGGGGCCTCCTGGTGGGGGCGGGCCCACCCGCGCGGCGTGGTTGGCTGACCTGGCGGGCGCGGGCAGCAGGGGGGGGATAGATGAATAAATAAATAAATATCTAAAAAAAAAAAAAAAAAAAAAACCTGATAAGTAAATTTAGCAAGATTGTAGGATAAAAGGTCAATATTCAAAAATTAACTATATTTCTCCATACTAGCAACAAAAATTAGAAATTAAAAAGCAATACCATTTACAATAGCATCAAATTTTTGAAATATTAGGGATAAATTTGGCAAAGATATACCAGGCTTATACAATATAAACTACAAATATTTCTGAGAGAAATTAAAGATTCCCTTATCTGGAAAAAATATCCTTCAGAAATGATGGCAATTTTAAAGTCTTTACAGACAAACAAAAACTGACAGAGTATGTTACCAAGAAACCAAATCTACAAGGGATATCAAAGGGTGTGTTATAGCCTGAAAGGAAAAGACAAGGTGAGAGTCCTGGAGAAGAGTAAAGAAATGAAGAACATAAGTAAAAGAAACTGAAAGGGTTAAAAGACAAATAATAGTAAGATATGACAACAGAAAGCCAAGGGATAAAATAGACTAAGTAAATAATGCCTTTACACTAGTGTGGCAGTTTGATGTAATTATGAATTCCAAAAATATAATTGAATCATGCTTGTAAACTGATCTGTTAATCTGGGCATGATTAGGTTAGGATTAGGGTGTTGATCCCCACCCCTTGGTGGGTGGGGAATTGAATATAAAAGGCAAGGCAAAGGACAGTTGAAGCAGTCTTTTGAGAAGCAGTTTTGATGTTGGAAAGAAGGCCCCAGGAGAAGAGAAGTAAGCCGTTCGCCTGATCGTCTGCAGCTGACCTTGTGGAGGAAACGGGAGCTAAGCCCGGAGAGAAACGCAGCCCCAGGAAGAGAGGAACCCCAGAAGCCTGAACCCTGGCAAACGCCGGCAGCTGTGTTGCTCTAACACGTGGCAATGGACTGTGGTGAGAGAAGAAACTTAATGCTTTATGGCCTGGTATCTGTGGACTTCTACCCCAAATAAATAGCCTTTATAAAGACCAACCCATTTTTTTTTTTTGATTTTTTTTTTTTTTTTATTATGGGTAAAAATCAAAATTCTCACAATACATACAAACATTTGCAAAATGATATATAAATATATATGCATATATGTGTATTTGCTTACAAAAATGTTATTTATATATATATACACATATATTTTAAGAGGTGCTTAGATTACCCAAA